>CAJNDS010000201.1:0-198334 GCA_905221605.1 Symbiodinium natans
AAGCGCAGTGACACGCACAACACGCCACTTGAAAGATGAACACGACCATGTGGGAACAGCACAGTGACACGCTCAACTTGAAAGATGAACGCGACCATGTGGATCATGTGGGAACAGCACAAGCGCAGTGACACGCACCACTACTGCCCCTGGCCCCGCATGCCTGCTCCTGCCGCGGGCTGCTCGACGCCCTTGGAGACCACCGCGCGGCGTCGCAGGATTCTCCGTCTTTTGACGTTTCGCAACAGAGCCTTGCACTGTTTCTTGCACGAAAGATTCGCTCACGTCAAGGTGAAAAGTTTGTTTCCTGGCCCTATGGCTGTGATGCCGGTCGAACTGTCGGACCACAGGCGTGGAATTGCCACTTCCGTCCCGAAGTCCTCGGTGGCCAGCAGACACTGGAGCCGCTGCGGGCTGCCCGCGACTCCTTGTGTGCAGTAGGCTTTGAACCCCCGTCCTGGCACGAACAACACGCGCGGATGGCAGCGCGCTGCCCCAACCCGTCGACAGCGTTTGCCAGCGAGCCCTGTTGCGGGAACTGGATGCCTCCCCCACTGCCCTGCTTGACTTCCAGGCTGGGCCGTACGCAGCCCGCGTGTTCACTGCACGGCCAACCTCACCTGAACTCACTCTGGAATCCCCGTTGTTCCGTGTGCTGCTGTTGCGTCGGCTCCATTTGCCGCCCCCGCTCACTGCAACTAGTTGGCCCGCTCGAACGAGCGGCTGCCAGAGGCTGGCGCCACTGTCGCGACGCATGTCCTCGTGCATCGCGCGTGATCTTAATGCCGTCCGTGTCCGCCCGGCTGAACAACGCATCGAGGTCATTGCCACTGGCTCCTGAAACAGTGCCTGGGCTGCCAGCCCATTTGGGTGGCGCCGGGGGCTGCAGTCCTCGGAGCGCTCATCCACGCCCGACTCCCCGCTTTCGCCGAGCTGGAAAGTGGTGCCCGCCGGAGACAGCCATGCGACAGCGTGCTGCTGCCAGCCATGATGCCAAGTGCCCGGGCCTTGGTGCGCTCGCAATGGGGACCTCAAGCAGGGTCATGGCTCATTGCCATACTAGCAGATTGAGGAGGCCTCCCTTGTCAAGTCCACCTTGAAGACCCTTCAAATCACCCTTCAGTTGACTTTGAAAATTCCTAAATTTAGAATTCTCGAAGGGGGCTTCAAGCACCTTCTCATGTCAACACGCCCTTGTTCGTCCTCAAATTCAAGCCCCCTCCCACCGCCCCCTTTTGCAAGATTCATAAAGATCATACCTGACGAAAAACCCCCGAAGCTGATTCCGGTTAAGCCTGGGCACTCCCTGGTGGAGGGTCACGTTCCTGCATCGCATCAGCCCCAACGCAATCACGCTCCTGGTTACACCCGAAAATACTGATGTATCGGAGCGTGTCACATGCTGTGTTAAGCTACACATCACCCTTCGTTTTGGACAGACGAAAACCCCACAGTCTTTAGCAGCGCTTGCGCGTGCGCGCAGTGCTGCCCACGGGTCAGCGCCCGCCCGACCGCGGTGGCGTTCCACGGCGACCGTCCTGGTTCTTGTGCTTTCGCCAAGCGGCGGATAAAGGCGAGGGCCTTAGGGCTGAATCGTCCCCGCCGCAAACGACCAACTGACAACACCCTGGCCCCCCAGCTCGCAGCTCCGGATACGTGCGAAGCTGGCGCGCCTCGGCGTAGCGAAGCACACACCCAGGCTCGGCATTGGCACACGGGCAGGGCTCTCCGCACCTTTGCAGCGGGCTCACGAGCGTCGGGTCAACCGCGATCTGACCGCCACGCCACAAAGGCAAACCGTTGACCACTATACCTCAACACATTTTTCATTGTTTGCCCGGGGCAGGTGGAGGGCGACGCGCGACGTCAAACTCCCAAACTTGTGGGCGGCAGCAGTTCGGGCAGGGCTCCCCAGCGGCGGAGGGCACAGCAGCTTGCTCCCAATCCAACATCCGAAAGCGGCGCAGACACGCGGGATGGAGGACGCCAGATCCGGCACCGGATGGCACAATTTTGCACATCCTGGAGGGGCGGCGTGTTGTGCACAGGTTGGGGGTGTTGGATTCTGTGACGAGCTCCGTCGCTCCAGCAGGTCACCCCACGGCTGCGTGTCACGACACCTTGCTCTGCGCTCGAATGGCTGCATGGCTCGCCCACTGTTGGTCGCTTTGACGATAAAGCCTACGAGCGGCTGCCGAGCGAAGTTCAAACACAAGCTTCTCTTTTGCGCACACCCCGGCGCCATCCGGGCCACCCTCTTGGCTTTAGGACCTTGCCTTCCTCACAAGTGGGCGATGCCAACCCTGGCAACCCTTAGCACCCACTGAGGGCCGGCATCCATTACCCTCACCAACTACCGTGCATTCCTCGCCGGCGAATGTGTTGTGCCGCAGCTGAGGCGACCTGTGGCCTAGGTTGAGAAGAGCCCATGAGAACTTTGAGCCGGCCACCCCCTGCAGCCATGGCTGCTGCTTGCGTGCCGGTGCTGTGCGCCAGGATAGCCCATCCTGGTATGCACAAACCCGATGACGCGATCTGACGCAGCAGTGTGGGCGGTTGTTGAGTGCCTGCGCGGCGACAGGGGACCTGGCGAGCAGTTCTGGATGATGCTGCTGCCGCCGAGCATTGGGGGATATTGGGGGTTTGGGCCTTTCCACGGCCAAACGAACGCTGCCTGCAGTTTTACTGGGCGGCATGGGGATGCTCTCAAGCTCTGCGCCAGCGATGCCAGCGCTACCGTCGCTACACGGGATTCCTCCGCACCGCCTTGATGGAGGGCTGCGGATTCTGCGGCGACGAGACAGGATGGACGGACCGGCCCATCAAAATACTACCAAAACGAAAAGGACCGAGCCCGGCTAGCTCAGGTTGTTAATTTACCAGTCTTGCTCTTTGTTTGAATCACAGTTGTGACATAGAACACGAACCAAGCAATGAACGCATGATCGACACAAAATCATTCCACGTGTACTGCGCATATCTGTGCATCAAACTGCAAAATGGGCCAGGCAAAGCATCATACAACATCCATTTGCGCATGTGGTCCATCACAGGTCAGAGGCCAACATGATGCGCGGGGGATGAATCCACCTTCCCCGAAAATGGTGAGTTTGTCTTTGCCGACGGCGGTGTGCCTTGAGGCAGGCGCTACTTGGCATCCGATGTTTCTTCGTTCCGTGGACTTCTTCGATGCCTTACACTTGTTCGCCTGTCTATCAAATGCAGGATCTCTGGGTTGCGCTCTTCTCGCGGGGCTCCATGCCCTCAAGCGCTTTGCAAGCAATGTTTGGCACTCGGCTGGGCAGGGGGCCGAAGGGCGGGATCCCTTCTTGGAGCCCATCGCGTTTAAGGTGCAGGCGGCATAGCTGATCTCTGAGCTTGCAAGCACCTTCGGGTCGCTCTTTCTGCCTTGCAGCTGTGGGGCTGAAGGACCGTAGAACATGTCTGCATTGCAATTGCACCTTTGTGTGTGTGCTGAGCTTTGTGGTGATGTCCGGACACTTGTCCCACATGAAGGGTTGTGTGTTGTTTGACAATCCATTTATGAAAAGGGACTTAGTAGAAAGCTAGTGCCTATTATATGGCGCATCCTGAGTGCACGCACGTTCAAGGCATGCTAGGTGGCTCCAACGCATATGCGAGCCATGCTTCATGTGTAGCTGCCACGCAGGGCGAGCATTTGAGCAGGGTGTGGTCGGCCCCGCTATTGTGGCCAGATTGCTTTGCAAGGTTGAGTGCTGGTGGTGTCCATGGCCAAGACCTCTGTGCTGAAGGGCTGCGGCGCAAAGCACAAGTTGAGGACATTTCGCACAGTAGGCTGCAACCAGCGAGCTCTCGGCCGCGGGCATGGATGATCATGGATGGGTGTGATGTCATCGACTCGAGCGCTGTCGGTTCCTCCGGCGTAACCGTATGCCGTCAGATGCCGTCCACGTGTTCGGGAGTGGGCAGGGCGAGGGCGTTGCAGACATGTGCAAACCATGTGAACCCAACAACGCTTCACCAGAAGAGGCGTTGCAGTAGGGTGGTGCGAAGCGGCATGAATGGGCTCTGCAGACATGGAGTTTCGGGGTGCGCATGAAAGGGGGCATGTTGCTTCCTGCGAAGACTGGCAAACAGCACATGGCGCAGCCGGGTGATTCCTTCACGCTTTTTGACTTTGCAAAGTCCCGTGTGCGCGATGGTGTGCACGCCATGGGTTTTGCAGCGCCGGTGCCTGCAATGCCTGGCCCAGGACGCATCCCGGCAGCCAGGCTTAAGTCTGCATCTGTGCGGTCTGCACTTTGTGTTCATGAGCCATAACACGGAAGTCCGAGTCTGAGCTCGGGCTTCAGGCAAAGCTGCCCTGCGTAGTTTTTAGAAACCCTTCAGTGGGCTGGAAAACTTCAAAATATAGAGATACCATGAGACGCATATTCAGTGCCCAAAACATGACCACATCGCCGAACGTCCCTCCGAGGCCAACTTTGCAACTGACGGTTCCCATTGAGGTGGCGCATCAGGATTGGCACACTGACCGCGCGATGTTGTGCCACGATGCTCTCCACCCGAGCCCTGGAAGAAAACCGAGAAAACCGTGCCAATCAGAGACCAGCCTTGCGCGGATGGGGACCCTGCAGGAGCAAAGCCGTGAAACTATCGTGGTCGCCCTTCGTCTCCAGACACGCCCAGATACGCCCAGCATCGCACGAGAGTGCTTTTCGCCTCTTCTTGCGGAACCGGAAGTTGCGGAGCTCGCAGAGCGCAAGCTCCATCCAGGCCAGTGAAACGAAGAGTCTTAGGGTTTAGTGGTTTAGAGTTTAGGGCTTGGGGCTTAGGGTTACTACATAAGTTGGAGTTTCCACTACGATTTCCTCAGTAGGCTTAAAGATTGGCACCCCCAAAAAGCCACCGCCTGTACATGCCCTCTGGCCCCCCTGCCTGAAGCAGCCCTGTGCTGCCTCACTCAACCCATGAACCCTACTTCATGTAGGCTTTCCCCAAGGGCACTTCTGGCCGCAAGCATCCCCACCCCCATCCATTGACGGGGCCGAGATGAAAACATTGTCGTGTCTTTATAGGGTTCTTAAGGGAGGCGCGTTCAAGGGGGGTATGCAACAAAAATACTCCCTACTACTCCCTCAGGATCCCTAAGCTTCCCTAAGGTTCTTCAGGTACCTACCCCCCCCTTGACCCCTAAACCCTAAACCCTGGGTTTAAACCCTAAACCTTAATCCCTACACAAACCCTGAACCCTAAACCCTAAACCCTAAACCCTAAACCCTAAACCCCAAACCCTAAACCCTAAACCCTAAACCCTCCCTTAAGAGCCCTGCAACATTGTGGGTAATCTCCCCAAAACGAAGGGGACCCGTGAGTTCGTTGTGCGCTCAGGCCACGGGATGTCAAGGCTTTGCTCGAAGCCAAGTCCGAAAACGTTGCGGGTTTAGGGGTTTAGGGTTTAGGGTTTAGGGTTCAGGGTTTAGGTTTTAGGGTTTAGGGTTTAGGGTTTAGGGTTTCGGATTTAGGGTTCAGGGTCTAGGTTTTAGGGTTTAGGGTTTGGGGTTTCGGGCTTAGGGTTTGGGGTTTGGGGTTTAGGGTTTAGGGTTTAGGGTTTAAGGGTTTAAGGGTTTAAGGGTTTAAGGGTTTTAGGGTTTTAGGGTTTAGGGTTTAGGGTTTAGGGTTTAGGGTTTAGGGTTTAGGGTTTAGGGTTTAGGGTTTAGGGTTTAGGGTTTAGGGTTTAGGGTTTAAGCCCCAAGCTCGATGACCTCCCCTGGCCGACAAGCAACTCGCAACCTCATCTCGGCTTGAAGCCAGGGCATCAGTAGCCGTAGTAGCCCGTGTCCTCAACAGGACCTCACAAAAGAATTAGATAAGGTAGGGTTTAGGGTTTAGGGTTTAGGGTCTAGGGTCCAGGGTCTAGGGTCTAGGGTCTAGGGTTTAGGGTTTAGGGTTTAGGGTTTATAGGGTTTAGGGTTTATAGGGTTTATAGGGTTTATAGGGTTTATAGGGTTTATAGGGTTTAGGGTTTAGGGTTTAGGGTTTAGCCTTTAAGCCCCAAGCTCGATGACCTCCCCTGGCCGACAAGCAACTCGCAACCTCATCTCGGCTTGAAGCCAGGGCATCAGTAGCCGTAGTAGCCCGTGTCCTCAACAGGACCTCACAAAAGAATTAGATAAGGTAGGGTTTAGGGTCTAGGGTCTAGGGTCTAGGGTTTAGGGTTTAGGGTTTATAGGGTTTATAGGGTTTATAGGGTTTATGAGGTTTACAGGGTTTATAGGGTTTATAGGGTTTATAGGGTTTATAGGGTTTATAGGGTTTATAGGGTTTATAGGGTTTATAGGGTTTATAGGGTTTATAGGGTTTATAGGGTTTATAGGGTTTATAGGGTTTATAGGGTTTATAGGGTTTATAGGGTTTATAGGGTTTATAGGGCTTATAGGGTTTATAGGGTTTATAGGGTTTATAGGGTTTATAGGGTTTATAGGGTTTAGGGTTTAGGGTTTAGGGTTTAGCAAAACAAGAGATAATATACAAAACCTAATCATAGAATCAGATCAAAATAAAATCGTATATTGCATGATATTGTGAGTATACAATAATACAATAACATGATCATTCAACAGTACGGCAACCCAAGAATACCAGAATACAAGAATACGATCAATCATGCGATCATACAATCATGCAAAAATGCATGACAATGAACTAATAATACAATACTGATTGAATAAAACAGTGCAATCATACAATAGTACAATCACACAGTCACACGGTTGTAGCTGCAGAAAATCATACCATAATACCGGTTAGGGTTTAGGGCTTAGGGTTCAGAGTTTCACCACTCTATTTCAAGGCATCTCCCTCTCTATGTCGATGGCGGAGAAAGGAGGGTGCACCGGCACAAGAGCACCAAAAAACAAACAAAGAGGCCGCCTACGTCACCGTCACCGCCGGCCGCCGGTTTCCCGATGATGCCGGGCACCATGTCGTCGTTTTGCGTTGTGCGGAAGCTGACGTCCACCGCCTTTTGGTCAACGCCGGCAACGCAGTTGATCACAAGGCGCGCATACTGCCAAAGAGCCTTCCGGCAAAACACGCACAGCTTTCTGACGAGGGGGCACTCAAGGGTGCGCTGCCTTTATTGCTGATGAGGTGCATGGGCGAAGATGTAAGGCAACACGAGTGGATATTGGATTCCTCCTATGACCAGTCCGCAGACAGCCGCGAGCATCGACGGCGTCGCGACGATCAAGCAGAATCGAGGTCCTTCCCATTCTTTGCGGGGTTTAGGGCTTAGGGCTCAGGGCTTTAGGGTTTAGGGCTTAATCTTCACAAGGGCTGATCTGGGTTGGATGGTTGTGTTTTGGGGCGCCAAGGGCAGCCTCGTGAATAACAGCAGGCGTAGCCCATGCCCGCCACAAGGACGGGGAAGGTGACCACGAAGAGAATGGGACCCACAATTGAAAGTATCTCCGCGCTCGAGCTGATTGGCGAGGACCCTGTTGGACACCAAACCTTGGCAGCTTCTTCAAGCATTGTTGAGGCTTGGATGGGGCTCGCAAGAATGTCTATACTCCCAGCAGAACTCTAGTTGTGCCCGGTAGGTTAAGTTTAACACTAGGTTAAGTCAGGTTAGACACATCATGCACTGCCACCACGTCCAGGTAGTGGCCACTGCAACCGCCATAGCCAAAGCAGTCCGTCTCGTAGTATAAGCCACTAAAGGAGCGCGGGTTTGTGCTCCCGTAAAACGGGTTTCCGTCATTCTTCCACTCAAGGGCAAAGGACGTCCCGCTGAACCTTGGAGTGTTCGGTGTTTGAGAGAGCAACATGCAGAACAGAAGAAAAAACTGTAACAGAGGGGTTTTTTTGCGGGGTTCAAGGGGGGATGCTGTTAGCAATTATTCCGATTCCACTATCTTCGGCCCTTCGAGCCCTAGAAGTGCTCACGAATTCCTCGCCTAGAAACAGGAGGGCCGTGCCGGAGAAGAAGAATGAAAAAGCGAAGAGCCTGCCAATCATCACGCCCCCCACATACTGCATCCAGTCATCGGAGAACCCTCCCTCACACCCCACTTTCACCCCTGTACCACTTAAACCCACTTAAACCCTACACACTAAACTCAAGGCCGAGGCCTTACGGCCCCGACCCAGGTCGTTCGCCCGGGGACCCTCTGGCGTCGGAAGAGGTTTTTGGAAGTAAGCAGTTGACCCTCCAAATCGGGCCAGATCTGCTATTTGCATCTATTTGCACTGGAGTCTTCGAGCCTCGTCTGCATCCTAGCCTTCACAGCATCTGCGCCGCATTACAGCAAACCCTGAACCCTAAACCCCACATATACCACGTCCCAAGCTCTTCAACCCGTGCCTGTGCGACACAGGCGTCGGTGTATTGGGACATGCATCTGGCCCAACACAAATCGAAATCATGAAGCTCACGCCTTGGTAGGGCTGGGTAGGGAAGGAGGGGGAGGCGGTGTGCCCCAACTCTACCCGAAAACCACAAGCCTTATCAAGACAGCTAGGAATGAGACGAACAGTACCAATCGCAATACATACTGAGACTCACGAAACAGGAGCCAAGAGACCACTGGCAAAGACGGGAAAGCCCGCTGCGGGCAGAAATAACAAAGCTCCCCAACTCACCATAGTCAGTGGTCTGAGCTTCTCGACCTCCTCTAGCGTCCAAGAAGGGCAGAGCACCAAGAGAGTTTCTTTTGGATTCCGTGTGTCGTCGATGATCTCAAGGATGTCGAACAGCATGCTAGATTTGTGCCAAACAACCATCGCCTTCAACGATTCTGGGTTTGCGCGAATTCGGGGTATGCCTCTCTGGAGGGTCCTGTAAGAAGGATTACCCTGCATTTTGAGGTCGATTCGGGGTACCCCCGTCTTGGGGAAGGCCCAATCCTCACACCGGGCCACTCATTCTTGAGGATCCCTGCAGCAAGGGCACTCACACCTGCGCTACCCTAAACCCTCAACCCGAAACTCTAAACCCTAAACCCTAATGCACCCCAAGCTGCCCACAAAACGTAGAGTATCAGGTCAACGATCACGTAGCCCAAGGCCAGGAAGGCCTCACACGTCAAGAGAACAACGCTGTCTGGTACCTGGTTTAGGGTTGAGGGTTTAGGGTTTCGGGTCTAGGGTCTAGGGTTTCGGGTTTAGGGTTTAGGGGTACCTACACCTTCTGTACTCGCCTGCTATGGGGTTGCTCCTGTCGGCCCTGGTCAAACTCATGTTGCGTCGCTGCGGGTATTGAAAGTCCCGACAGGCCCTCTGACAAGTTTGCGGCCGGGGCGCGGCAACCCACAGCCGGCGGTTGCTGACAGCCATGGCTCCCTAAACCCTAAACCCTAAACCCTAAACCCTAAACCCTAAACCCTAAACTCCCACCACAGTCTGGCTCCCAAAGGCCCCATGTGAACAAAGAGTCCCGCTCTCAAGCTCAGGCTTCTGTGGCCATCTCAACGGCTCTAAGAACCTTTAAGAACCCTCCGAACCCTACGAACCCTTAAGAACCCGAAGAACCCTAAGTCGCTTGCAAGTGGTGCGGATCTGGTCCGTGTACCATGCCCCAGGAAACGCTGCATTGGTGCCGTGTCTCCCTAGGGGCTACGGAAGGTTCCATGCTTCTAAGGGGCTCCCAAACATAGCAGGGTTCTTGTTGGGGGAGGGGTTCCGGTTCAAGGGAGTTCGGACCTAGGGCAAGATATCCACGTGTCACAAATACTACCAAGGCTGTCAGCACCACATAAAATGCAAGGTGGGGATCGCCATTCAGATAGCTCTATCATAGAGGAGGCCCCTGTGAAGAGCCTGTTTCCCAAGAAATGGGTCTTCAGGGGGATCTTGGCATCAAAAGCGCTAGGCTGCTCAGGGGAAGTGTGTTGCTACGTGGTAGGAAGAGCGCGTCTAGCGACTGGCTTCTCCTTTTCTTCCTCAATCTCCATGTACGCTGCCGTCTGAGGCATATCGGCATCAAAATCCATCGTCAACCCCGCCGCCAGCTCGTGATCAAATGAAGCCTTAGCTGGTGGCATGCGAGCTTTCATGTGATCCAGGCTAAGGTGAAGTCCGAAAACTCAAAGCTTAAACCCCAAACCCTAGGACGTCTTCCGAGCAAAGGACAGGATAAAGGAAGCACAGCGAGCCGGCGGGTTGCAATCGGACTGAACTGCAGGCAGGGTCTCATACCCGACCCTAAGGCCCTGAGCACTCTCTGCTAATGCCTAGAATTGGCCCAAGCCCGGCTTGATCAGCATTCAGCCATTGCTTGCGACCAAAACGCCATGTCACGAAGTTGAGGACGTGCTCGGGATCTGTGGCGGAGCACGCCAGTCATGCCACTGAAATATTTGTTTTGCGGGGTAGAAAGATTTCCTCTTTTCAGGTCGGTACTGTGGGTTCTCAATTGAAAAGATCGTATTCAAGAGCCCCCGATGGCTTGACGAACCGTTGCAAGAGTCAAGGGAACGTTCTTTTCAACGACTTGCCCAGCTTGCTTGGCCCTTGACCTGTTCGTAGTTGTCCAGTAACCTTGGGGAATTAAAGGTTAACCTTTGGGATTGTAAGGGGATTATACTGCCCCAAAAAAGTTAAAGGTTACCTACTCTACTACTAGGTATTGATACAAGTCACAGAATCGAACGCCAGCAACAGCACCAAGCCATCCCAACGAAAAGGATGCACATGAAGGCAAAGGGGAGTCCTGAAAGCGCGGAGGAAGCCCCGCTCACTGCTACTGTTCACATGCAAAGACCCAAAGGCATACGGCACCCTTGTATGAGGTGTGCTCGAGGCTTGAACTAGGAATAGGTATCGTCCCTGTTCTAATCTGACTCATCTCAAAGGCTTGCCAAGCTGGTCGCGTCTGCTAAAGGTCTGTGGGAGGAGAACTCCGAACTGCCATAAGATATGCTCCTCAACTCGCTTTTGGAGCGTGCACAAAGATGCAAATCTTGCCTGAGAACGCTTACAGGTGCGACGCTGAACGAAACTTTGAAGTTGGCTTCTGTCTGCGCGTTGAATCACAAGGCAACAGAATGCTAGCTTGGCAGGTATGCATTCGCGTGGTGCTGTTGGACATGTTCACATCAAACCGAAGGTAAGACTTGTCTCCGATCGTGTTCGGATTTCATGTGTGCCACATGAGATTTATCTATCTTTAAGCATCCCGATCCAAGAGAAACATCTACCTGATGTCACCTATCTAGGGTTTTAAAAATTACGGGGCCCCCCGATATAGTCCCCAAAATAGCAGGATTCCCCTTCAGATACGGGCCCCAATAAGGCACCCCCTAATATCGTAAACCCCCGTCTCGCCTGGAAATGTTTGCAGGGGCCTGGGGCCCTGGCAGTACCCCTTTCTTCAAGGCTGGGTTTTCAAAAGCTTGGGGCTCCCGGTTTGGGGTATTGAGTTGAATAAGGGACCAGTACTGGTCCCGAGGAAAACAGTGCTCCCGTGACTGGACCCATCGTGTGTGCGCATGAATGCAAGCCAACAAAAGAAAGCAGCTGCATTTCTGTCGCATTATCTGAGGCCTGAAGTCAGCCCCGGTCCAAAGACAGCATTTGCCCTCATTTTGTTCGGTGGCAACTGACTACCCGGAGGTTGAAAAAAGGCATGAACCCTAAAATCCTGCTCGCAGTCCTGTACCACCGGCCAGAATGGAGAAGTGATGTGGAGTATCTGGAGTCTCACCTGACGTGCTGGGCACGGGCTCCACAAGCCCAGCTGCCTCAAAGACAGGCTTTGCACCGCCACGGCTGAGGTTTGCAGTGGGTGTTGGAGTGATGGTTGGAGTTGCAGTCGTGATTGTAGATACTGTAGTATTCTGCCGAAATGTGCTTGAACAGCTGAATTGGAGGCGGCACTGGTACAAGAACTGGCCAGACATCAAAGGTAGAGTCGGGCACCACCGGTAAATAACCTCGTCTTCTTGTGCCAGTCGGTGCAAATCCAGCACCGTGCATGCACGAGGCACGCAGTCGACCGTCTCACGAGTCCAGGACAAGGAAGCCCCTGATCTGATCGTCAGCTTGCACAGTTTCCCGCTTATCTCCTCACATACACTCGCGAAAGCTTCAGCAGCTTCCAGGCAAGTGCCACGGCTTTTATCGGGAGTAAAGGAGGACGCAAGGCGACCGAGACACTTTTGGTTGACGTGTCGAAACTGGTACTCTGCTTGAGCATACATGCCTTGCTGCGGGTGTCGATGGCAGCCATAGCCTGATGGGACTCCAGCGGGTGGAGCTTCCACCTCGACAGGCGCTGGCAGCGCCGACAATGGATGAATCACACCATCCAGCAGCAAGCCGGCTCTGTCCGCAATGCAGGTCCAGTCGTTGTTCAGATTCTTGCGCAACGAGTAATTGTAGATGTGCATGCTGCAGTCGCGTATGTTGATACGACAGAGTGTATCTCGAATGTGATGCTCGGATGGGGCAGCTACGACGTAAAGATGCCCTTGCGCTAGGAAGCTGTACGTACCTCGATCTCCCTCAAAGACCCCTTGCAAGCCCGGCAACGCGCAGCGGCGGGTAGCGCTCGCAACGCGATCCCGGCCGCCAAGACCACTAAGGCCGTCAGGTGGCTGAAACTCCAGGCGGTACAAGAACAACTCATCAGCGTCACGAGCTTCACCCACGCTCGTGTTCCGACCTTGAGCTATGATCATTGCAAGGCATCGCTTCAGACCTTATTGAAGCTCTATGTCGGCCGCCTAATCTGCCTGCGGCCAGCGATGTTTTTCCTGTGTTGAAATTTTTGGGCACGTGGAACCTATACTTTGTCGGCGCCCCGAGCCTATGGCCCACATGTCGCCAGTCTCTTCATCGAAGCGCGTGGCAATCATGGAAGCAACGCCACTCATCGTGACTCCGGGCGGTTCCTTAGTTCCACAAGCGAGCAAGCTTCTCGTGTGCCCAGGACGCTTTTTCTCCAAGCCGCAAAGGCCGCAGCACGATGGACGCTTCGGAAGGCTAACCTGGCAACGGAGGTGAAGCGTGGTGCCCGTTGGGCTGTTAGGAGAGCAGCCCCTGCCTACACCACGTCAGCCATGAGATGAGAGCATTTTGGAGTTTGACGGTTGCGAAGCCATCCGATCTGCAAAGGCCCGAATCCTAGAACCTCTCTCACACATGTCGGGAGCAGTGTTTCCTCTCGGTGGCCGATACCTAGCCCCGACAAGTTTCGGAGAATCACGATGCGAGTGGCTTGCTCGTTGGCACAATGACTCGCCCAAGCCATGCCGCCATGGTGTTGTAGCCCCAGGTCGGGTCATAGTGCCACTGGCTAGACCTGAACACGAGTCCCGTGAACTTGCCCTCCTAAACCCCCCAAGCTCCCGAAAAAGCTTCCCTAGAAGCCAAGCCGCCAGAAGGAGAGGGATGCGTCCTCGGACACTGAGACGACGTAGGACATCTTGGCCTCGAAGACGTGGATCACGCCCACGAGGTCGGGGATGCTGGGGTCAAAGGACAGAACATGCAGGTGCGAGCCCAACGGCTGGTGCGCCACTTGAATCCAGGAATCCAAGGAGATCCTCCGCAGGAAGCTGTTCTCATGGAAGTGGAGCATCCCACGGTGGCTGTCAAAGCTGCATTGGAGGCCGACCGTGTTGTCCCAGGGCATGCAAAACCTGGGCTTCGGCTTTCAGGCGGAGCCCTATACATCTCGTGACCCCACAAAGATGCCCCCAAGAACAAGAAGCCTTGCTATGCACCACGTCTTCACCACCATGGCCTCGCTTTGGTACCGACGGCTTTACATAAGCTCCTGAACGGCAACCCAGGCACTTTGGGGTGCCCACAAGCTGCCCTCGCTCGACGTCCAGGAGACCAAGGCAGTGATCGCTGCCGTTCACAACCGCCATGGGGACAACCAGCGTCCCCCTGGCCTCCTCTGCCTTTGGCAGTGCCTCCCGCACATGCCCAAGGGAGGCTCGGGACACAGATTCCGGCCTGCATTCGAAGGCGTCAAGGCCGTATCCTGCCTTGCAGCGTCCCAGGTCACAGAGGCGCGAGCCGGCCTGATTGCAAGACTCGCAGTGTTCGGCGCACGCCTCACACGTCTGATTCTCACTCGGGCCGAAGCCCAACGCGCAAGAACCGGAGTCACACCTACCGGCTCCAGCATTTGCACAGGAGTGGCAGTGATCTGCGCATGGCTCACACAGGCTCTCGTGCGTGAGGCCGTAGCCTCTTCCACAGCTAGCTTTGTCGCACATCCCCTCCTCGCTGCAGGTGCGGCAGTTTGCGGCGCAGGTGACGCACTGGCCATCAGGTGTCAAGTGCTTGCCAGGCACGCACTCCTGCAAACAGTGAGATCCGGAATTAAGGCTCCCATGACTGTTGAAACATGTTGAACAGCTGGATTGGTTAAGCAGCGATTGCCATTTTGGACCCTTCTCTCCCGTTGGTCCTTGCACCGCCAAGGCACATCGCAATCTCGACATCTGCCAGGCCATCTGCAGCGAGAGCAAATGCCCTGAGCGATCCCAAAGCCGAAGGCACACCCGGCAGCATCACATCTTCCGGGTCCTGCAATTCCACAGCTGTGACAATGTGGAGAGCATCTTGCACAGCTTCCGTAGCTTCCATTGGACAAAGTCCACCCCACAGGATGCCCTGAAGCACAGAAAGCCACCTGGTCGCAGGTCCCGGGCCCCCGCACGTCACACTTCAGGCAGCCAGACGCATCGCACCTCTTGCCTTTCAAGGAAGCGAAAGTTGCAACATCTCAACTGCAACATCTTGCCTTTTCGGTTCTACTTTGCGGGGCTTTGCACATGTACGTCTACATTTCAGGAGTTTGAAGTTGTTGCCAACAGGAGAGAACGAGTGCATAAAGAAGCCAAGATGCACTCGCCTGCACTGTCCACACCAAAACGTTCCCAGCACCCGCCTGCTCTGCATCGACTTGGGCTGGTACAATTGTTGCAGAAGCGGCCGCATGGCAGGCATGACGAAGCATCCGCGCTGAGGGTGTAGCCATGTGTGCCTTGCTGTGGCAGAAAGACGAGAAGAAATCAAAGCACATCGGCATCAGGGGCACTATGGGCAAAGCAAAAACACAGCTTTGAAGAAAAGCTTTGAAGTAGGGCGTTCTCGGCTGCGGCACATAGCGAGCATGTCCTCAAGTCAGTGCACTCGGCGCAGTTCTTGACACAGGCTGTACAGCCTCCAGATGCTACAGTAAAGCCAGGACGGCACATGCCAGGATCGCACTTCCCCGGACCAGACAATGCACACCCAGCGCAGTTGTCTGCGCACGCCTTGCAGGAACCCAGCTCATCAGGATCCTCAACGTATCCACTGGCGCACCCATCAGAACATCGCCCGGTAACGCCACACATCTCACAGGTTCCAGCTCCTTTCACCAGCTTCCATGATTGCCAACATTGAATGCACGCACCATGGACATCGCATCGCCAGCATCCGATGGTCCCGCACTGCTCTGCTGCAGGCAAAGAGAAGCGGAGTATCAGGAGAGAAGCACAATGTACTCCTTTCATTGCCAAACCATTCGCAACTAGGATCAGCAAGAAGCAGTACGATCTGCGCACCCCCGCCGCAAACCTGCTGCACCTCCTGTACTACGTGTCTCTTGCAAGCACAATTCAAGCACCCGTGGCTGCATGGATCCTGCGTTGCTAGCCCAACTGCCGAGGTGCAGGCAAGCGTTGATATACAATTACAGTAGTTGCAGTCATTGCAGGATTTGCATTCGCATTGCAGTATAGCTTGCCTCGCAGTACTTTAAACTGTTGCACGAATTGTAGTTGTAGCAATTGCCGTATCATTATTTCACTAAGTTATTCTCCAACAGTTGATACGCTTCGGGCTTTGCAATCAAGCAACGGCACGTTGACCAGCATTTGGTTGACCTTCCCGAGACACCCTGCAACTCTTTTCCGCGATTCTCAAAGTTACTAACCAGGGCTGAAGAGTAGCTGTTGGGTAGCGAATGCTGGCAACACACATCCCACAGGGCGCCCATAGAACTGAAAGCAACCCGGTAACCGATTCGAAAACGAACATAGAGCCTCATGACTTTTGGTCGCTTCAACCGCCGACGCCCACCGAAAATGTCTGACACTTCCAGAACTTCAGCCATCTCCCCTCGCAACTCTTCGTGAACAGCTCGTGAACAGCTCGTGAACAGCTCGTGAACTATCTTGAACTCTCTTTGGGAACCCAGCAACCCTTGGGCAACTCCGTGCTTTTTCCCTCACGCTGCTTCGGTGAGCGGTTTGGAGGCACATTGTGGTCGCAGTGGCCACAGGGGTGCTCAAGGGGAGGCAAGTCAGTAGAGTCTGACCTGCCAAAGCTTGGTGGAGTTGAACTGCTTGATCAAGCCGAGGCTTGGTCATGCTGGTCATGCCCACAGTGCGACGATGCGGCCTGCTTGAAAACAAGGCCCGCGCTCCATCTCGGAATGTCAGCCTGCGCCCTGAGCCGACTGGATTACGATTCTCGGAGATCGCGAACTCCGACCTCCGGAAACGCTTGTCGTAGGTTGTGTCCCGGAGGCGTCCCGTGGTGGCTCTCCTCAGCTTCCCAACCGCTCGCATCTCCTCATACTCGGGGGCACCTTCACTGCCTGCGCACTGTCCTGACAATGCCACATCCAGGGGTCCACGGCGTGAGATCGATCTTCTCTAGCCATGCATGCTCAAGAGTCCAGTCGCATCTGTCCCGCTCCAAGTTGAAACTGCTGAGGTACCAAGGGCGTGAGGACGAGCCGCTTTTGCACAAAAAACTGTGATATTTCTAGGGCCGAGATGCCGGCAGCTGTGCTGGGGAAGACTAGAACAGCAAGGCGAAGCGATCCGACATGCTCCAAACTGCCTGAAAGCTCCACGCTTGAGGCACCGAGCATTGAATCCTAGACAGTCTAGCATCCTTTCAGGCAGCGCTGTCTATGGCTTTCTTGAGCAGATCGAGCCAAGTGGGCACGTATCAGCACCTTTCGCGTCCATTGCGTCTGTCCCGCTCCAAGTTGAAACTGCTGAGGTGCGAAGGGCGTGAAGACAAGTCACGTTTGGGCAAAGAACCCCGACACCGCTGGGGCCAGAAGACTAGAACAGCAAGGCGCAGAGATCCGATATGCTCTCAAGGCCTCATTGACTCATGGAAGCATCCTTCCATGCCTGAAACCTCCACGCTTGAGGCAACAAGCCCGGAATCCTGGACAGTCTACGCATGGGGTCTTCTCAAATAGGTCGCTCCATATGGGCATGTATCAGCAGCTGCACACTGCGGTCGAGCTGCAAGGACAGCAGGCAGAAGTCTGCTGATCATGCGAGGTAGACCATGCGTCCCTAAGATCGTACTTTGGGCAGCACTTTGGCTGCGCTTGCTGTGGTGGAGCTTGCGCATACCCAATTGCTGGCGCTCAGAAAGCTGCCAGACTTTTAGATGCAGGATAGTTTGCACAGCACGCTGCCTTGTTTGCAGCACCATGCAATCTTTTCCACGCTTGCCGCATGCATGTTGGTGGCCCTTGCCCGTAACTGCATGTGCTCTGGCATCCGAGCGTGGCCTACAGTTCTGACAACTTCCTCGAACGTGAGACCGCCACCAGAGTCTTCACATCATCCAGAGCTTCATCGCGTGATTTGTTGCACCAGGCGTGGCCGGTCTGATAGACGACACTTGTGCCGAAGACGGATAGCTGGGGTTCTGCATTCCCAGCAATGAGTGAAGGTGAGCTGGCAAGCACAAAACTTAGGAAGAGTCCGAAGAAAGCTCTGGCTGCATCAGCAACTCAACTGCCCAGGCAAGAAGGCCGACAACAAGCTGGAAGTTGCTGCTGGGTCACCGGGCGTAAGAGTAGGTGACACCGCAATGGCAATCGAACACGAAAGGCCCTGAACTGGAGAGCACCTTGCATTCCGGTATCAACCACCGTGGAAAGATAGCGTGTCGCTAGGTGGCTATCAACAAATCTTATCCGTGCAGGTCACGGACTACTCAAGCTAAGAGTAGGCGAGAGGGTCACCGGGGTTTGCTTGACGCCTTCGGTAGGCCGTGGAGTTGAACCGAATGATCAAAGCCTTCACCCACCTGACACTTCCGGAACTTCAGCCATCTCCCCTCGCAACTCTTCGCGAACAGGTCGTGCGCAGCTCGTGAACTATCTTGAACTCTTTGGGAGCTCAGCGGAGGCACGTTGTGACGGCGGTGGCTACAGGGGTCTTTTAAAGGGGGTCCCCTCATGCCCAGGCGGCGACTCTGTGGCTTGCTTGAAAACAAGTTGGAATGTCGGCCTGCGTCGTGAGCCGACTGCATTACGATTCTTGGAGACTATGGATTACGATTCTCGGAGATCGTGAACTCCGACCTCCGGAAACGCTTGTCGTAGCTTGGGTCCCGGAGGCGTCCCGTAATGGCTCTCTTCAGTTTCCCAACCGCTCCCATCTCGGAGGTCTCCGGATACTCCCTTGGTGAACGTGCGCTTCAAGCGCACTGTCCGGTGCATGCCACATCCAGGGGTCCACGGCGTGAGATCGATCTTCTCTAGCCATGCATGCTCAAGAGTCCAGTTGCATCTGTCCCGCTCCAAGTTGAAACTGCTGAGGTACGAAGGGCGCGAGGACAAGCCACGTCTGGGCAAAGAACTCTGACATTTCTCGAGATGCACAGCAAGGCACGGAGATCCGATATGCTCTCAAGGCCTCATTGACTCATGAAAGTATCCTTCCGTGCCGGAAACCTCCACGCTTGAGGCAACAAACCCGGAACCCTGGACAGTCTGGGCATCCCCTCAGGAGGCTCTTTCTATGGCTTTCTTAAACAGATCGCATGGCATGTGTCAGCGGCTGCACACTGCGGTCGAGCTGCAAGGACAGCAGGCAGAAGTCTGTTGATGATGCGAGGTAGACCATGCGTCCCAGTTGCGTCCCCTAAGATTGGGTCCCGGAGGCGTCCCACGGTGGCTCTCCTCAGTTTCCCAAACGCTCGCATCTCCGAGGTCTCCTGATACTCACTTGGTGGACCTTCACTGCAAGAGCACAGTCCTGTGCATGGCACATCCATTGCTCAGAAATCCAGTTGCATCTGTCCCGCTCCAAGTTGGAACTGCTGAGGTACGAAGGGCGTGAGGACAAGCCGCTTTTGGGCAAAGAACCTGACGTTTCTAGTGCCGAGATGCCGGCTGCTGCGCTTGGGAAGACGAGAATAGCAAGAGATCGGACAAGGCCTCATTGACTCATGGAAGCATCCTTCCATGCCTGAAACCTCCACGCTTCAGGCAACACGCCCTGAATGGACAGTCTAGGCATTTTCTCAGGAGGGGCTCTCTCAAAACGATCGCTCCAAATCGGCTGCACCGAGCATTGAATCCTAGACAGTCTAGCATCCTTTCAGGCAGCGCTGTCTATGGCTTTCTTGAGCAGATCGAGCCAAGTGGGCACGTATCAGCACCTTTCGCGTCCATTGCGTCTGTCCCGCTCCAAGTTGAAACTGCTGAGGTGCGAAGGGCGTGAAGACAAGTCACGTTTGGGCAAAGAACCCCGACACCGCTGGGGCCAGAAGACTAGAACAGCAAGGCGCAGAGATCCGATATGCTCTCAAGGCCTCATTGACTCATGGAAGCATCCTTCCATGCCTGAAACCTCCACGCTTGAGGCAACAAGCCCGGAATCCTGGACAGTCTACGCATGGGGTCTTCTCAAATAGGTCGCTCCATATGGGCATGTATCAGCAGCTGCACACTGCGGTCGAACTGCAAGGACAGCAGGCAGAAGTCTGCTGATCATGCGAGGTAGACCATGCGTCCCTAAGATCGTACTTTGGGCAGCACTTTGGCTGCGCTTGCTGTGGTGGAGCTTGCGCATACCCAATTGCTGGCGCTCAGAAAGCTGCCAGACTTTTAGATGCAGGATAGTTTGCACAGCACGCTGCCTTGTTTGCAGCACCATGCAATCTTTTCCACGCTTGCCGCATGCATGTTGGTGGCCCTTGCCCGTAACTGCATGTGCTCTGGCATCCGAGCGTGGCCTACAGTTCTGACAACTTCCTCGAACGTGAGACCGCCACCAGAGTCTTCACATCATCCAGAGCTTCATCGCGTGATTTGTTGCACCAGGCGTGGCCGGTCTGATAGACGACACTTGTGCCGAAGACGGATAGCTGGGGTTCTGCAACCCCAGCAATGAGTGAAGGTGAGCTGGCAAGCACAAAACTTAGGAAGAGTCCGAAGAAAGCTCTGGCTGCATCAGCAACTCAACTGCCCAGGCAAGAAGGCCGACAACACGCTGGAAGTTGCTGCTGGGTCACCGGGCATAAGAGTAGGTGACACCGCAATGGCAATCGAACACGGAAGGCCCTGAACTGGAGAGCACCTTGCATTCCGGTATCAACCACCGTGGAAAGATAGCGTGTCGCTAGGTGGCTATCAACAAATCTTATCCGTGCAGGTCACGGACTACTCAAGCTAAGAGTAGGCGAGAAGGTCACCGGGGTTTGCTTGACGCCTTCGGTACATGGAGTCCCTGGATGCATGCTGCCAGACAACCTACAGAGCAGTAGACTGGTTGTCTTGCCAACCCTCATTTCATTTCAATCTGAGGGGACAGTCGCAGAAGAGCTGCAGACGTCTTTCATCAAATCTGACCAAGTCGCACTGCAGGGCCGCACTGCCCGCACACGTGCAGAATGAAATCTCCCTCGACAAACCGTCCTCGACGCATCGCCCAGCAGTCACCATTGCACAGGATGCATCACGACATTCCACAATAAAACTGAGAGGGACCTGCAGACCCTGCAAGATGCCGAAGACATCTTGAGCCCCAACTCTTTGATCTGCTCATAAAGCTGTGGAAGGTGCTTGAATCAAACGCTTCCCTGTCCGATGGCCTTGCGTGTACGCACAGGGACGAGCGTGGCAGCCAGGAATTGGACACTGAAGCAATCTGCTAGGCTGTTGTTGAACCATGGAAGACCATGGAACATAAGGCATGGATGGTCATTCTGGGAATGCCTTGCAGCCACAAGCCGTGACGACATTAAAGCCTTCCGTATCGATTTCTGGCCTATACGGAACCCACGGCCTCCCGCGCGTGCTGCCAGTTTGGGAGCACTTTCAGTCGCCCAGGAAGTATCACGAGGCTTTTCCCCCGGAGGACGCCCCACAAGTCGGCGAGGACGAGGTGGCCCTGTCGGCCCTGGAGAACCAAAGGGAGAACGGCTGAGAAATATTCAACAATGCCTTCCGCTTCAAACCGTTGAAGTTCTTGTCTGCTGCCATGTTGAATGCTCACACGATCTCTCCACAAGTGCAAGCACCTCGGTTAGCATTGAGGGGGAGAAGAAGAGTAATGGGTCAGGCATGTATCATGGTTCGACAAAAACACAAGTGCGAGACTCGCCAGAAGCCGGGGATTTTCGGATCATATACCGAGCTTGCCTAAGCCGAAGCCTGTGCGGTTTGCTCATAAAGCTGTGGAAGGTGCTTGAACAAACGCTTCCCTGTCCGATGGCCTTGCGTGTACGCACAGGGACGAGCGTGGCAGCCAGGAATTGGACACTGAAGCAATCTGCTAGGCTGTTGTTGAACCATGGAAGACCATGGAACATAAGGCATGGATGGTCATTCTGGGAATGCCTTGCAGCCACAAGCCGTGACGACATTAAAGCCTTCCGTATCGATTTCTGGCCTATACGGAACCCACGGCCTCCCGCGCGTGCTGCCAGTTTGGGAGCACTTTCAGTCGCCCAGGAAGTATCACGAGGCTTTTCCCCCGGAGGACGCCCCACAAGTCGGCGAGGACGAGGTGGCCCTGTCGGCCCTGGAGAACCAAAGGGAGAACGGCTGAGAAATATTCAACAATGCCTTCCGCTTCAAACCGTTGAAGTTCTTGTCTGCTGCCATGTTGAATGCTCACACGATCTCTCCACAAGTGCAAGCACCTCGGTTAGCATTGAGGGGGAGAAGAAGAGTAATGGGTCAGGCATGTATCATGGTTCGACAAAAACACAAGTGCGAGACTCGCCAGAAGCCGGGGATTTTCGGATCATATACCGAGCTTGCCTAAGCCGAAGCCTGTGCGGTTTGCTCATAAAGCTGTGGAAGGTGCTTGAACAAACGCTTCCCTGTCCGATGGCCTTGCGTGTACGCACAGGGACGAGCGTGGCAGCCAGGAATTGGACACTGAAGCAATCTGCTAGGCTGTTGTTGAACCATGGAAGACCATGGAACATAAGGCATGGATGGTCATTCTGGGAATGCCTTGCAGCCACAAGCCGTGACGACATTAAAGCCTTCCGTATCGATTTCTGGCCTATACGGAACCCACGGCCTCCCGCGCGTGCTGCCAGTTTGGGAGCACTTTCAGTCGCCCAGGAAGTATCACGAGGCTTTTCCCCCGGAGGACGCCCCACAAGTCGGCGAGGACGAGGTGGCCCTGTCGGCCCTGGAGAACCAAAGGGAGAACGGCTGAGAAATATTCAACAATGCCTTCCGCTTCAAACCGTTGAAGTTCTTGTCTGCTGCCATGTTGAATGCTCACACGATCTCTCCACAAGTGCAAGCACCTCGGTTAGCATTGAGGGGGAGAAGAAGAGTAATGGGTCAGGCATGTATCATGGTTCGACAAAAACACAAGTGCGAGACTCGCCAGAAGCCGGGGATTTTCGGATCATATACCGAGCTTGCCTAAGCCAAAGCCTGTGCGGTTTGCTCATAAAGCTGTGGAAGGTGCTTGAATCAAACGCTTCCCGGCCTTGCGTGTACCCATAGGGACGAGCGTGGCAGCCAAGAATTGGACGCTGAGGCAATCTGCTAGGCTGTTGTTGAACCATGGAAGACCATGGAACATAAGACATGGATGGTCATTGGGGGAATGCCTCGCAGCCACAAGCCGTGACGCCGTTAACGCCTCCCGTATCCATCTCCGGCCTATCCGGAACCCACTGGCTCCCACGCGCGATAACCAGTAATGCGAGCTCCACACTGAAGGGAGAACGGCTGAGAAATATTGAGCAATGCCTTCCGCTTCAAGCCTTTGAAGTTCTTGTCTGCTGCCATGTTGATGAATGTTCGTACGATCTGCCCACAAGTGCAAGCACGTCGGTCAGCATTGAGGGGGAGAAGAAGAGTAATCGGTCAGGCATTTATCATGGTGCGACAAAAACACAAATGCGATTTGCTGATCAATACGCGTTGACGATCGATAGGCGCTTCACGCCGAAGGGAGAGCTGCTGAGAAATGTTCGGCAGCACCTTGTGAATCAAAAATGTGTACTCCTTGTCTGCTTCCATTTTGAACGTGCGCAAGGTCTGCCCACAAGTGCCAACACGTCGGTTGTCATAGCTGCCGGGGGGGGGGGGCAGGGGAACAATGGGAGACTTTCCCCGTGTCCACCACTGGCCGATCCTGAACCACTGTCTCTTGCACACGAAGGACATTGATGTGGAAGCCCAAATGCCTCCCCGGCTTCCCCAGCCCGCGTCCTTCTTGGGATTTCATGACATTTCCGAACATACCGGGGTACCCTTTCTTTAGGGCCCCTTTAAGGGGATTCTATTCGACTTGGGGTACAAGAGGGGTACCCCTTTTTTGGGAAATGCCCACATGGCGGGGCCTCCAGCAAAAGTCCACCGACGGCTTCGAAGCACCGGTCGCCTTTCTGGGGCCCTCAGCCGTCGGGCCTCCACGGCGCGGCTTACATGGGCTCCTTCTCTGCAAGTTACGTGGTCCTCATGAGGTCCTGAGCTTAGGGGACCGGGCGGAGCTCTTCGGAAGCACTTCTTGAAGCTTGAAGAGCGGCTCATTTCCGGAAATGCTCTTTCTTTCTTCTTGTTAGTTTACGGACTGTTGCTCGGGGGTGTAGACTGCAGGGTCCCTAGCGGTCTGACTCTTAAAGGCTTCGCCGTCTGCAGTCCTTTACTTGACCTGACGAACGGACACAGCAGTAAGGTTCTTACTTACGGACGCGGGCAACGCGTCGAGGATACAACCCAAAGGGGCACGCAAGCTCAGAAGAAGGGGGAGGGGCCAGCACAAAGCCAAACGAACCAAAGACAAGCACTCCGCGCGCCCCAAGCAGGCTTCTGGAAACGCAGTTTCGCTCCGATTGCTTGTCTGCTCCTTGCCCAAAATTGCGTGACGCGGAAGCCGTGTCGCCATCCTTGACAGTCTCCTGTGAAGGCAAGGGACCCGGACCGTGACGCGCAGCTCATGAAGTCTCATCCTGCATGTAACATCATGTAACATCCTGATCAACTGTGAACAAGGAGCCGACTCAGCGCAAGTTGCCCAGGAAAGTGGTGGACTCAGGTGCACATGTCATGACCTGTGTTCTGGAGAGCTCGACACTGCGTTTAGATGGCCCCCCCCACAACCTTCCGACCTTCCAAGGTGCGCACCGGACCCACCCGCGTTGCCAAGAGCAGCTCAATGCCAAACGTCCGGTGCGTACTCAGACTTAAAGGGGTTGGAGCGCATGTTCTTGTGTTTCCTGCTGGCGCGGAGCCGAACTCTACAAAAACTTAGAAACTGAGGGAACACACATTCCAGGAACGGACACGGATGGGGGATCCCATCTGCATGCAGTGAAGCTTTGGCGAAAGTTTCCTCCGGCCTACGGTGCGGGCGAGGGCCCGGCCTTGCATGTTGAACTACGCTGGACATGTGGCGAAGCTCTGTTGAAAAAACTCACACGGGCAAAACTCCTTGGAAAACCGGAGTGGCGAGCTGAATGCACTTCTGATGCCAAATTGCAAGGCTCCCGAAATGACGGGAAGGCGGGGCTCGCCGACAATGTGGGCCTTCTAAGTTCACGAAGTCGCGAGGCCTCTCGCTTGGCCTAACATATATGGCCTACCGCGCGCTGCTAAGCCAGTGAGCGGAACCCAGTTCACCAGCACAACAGAGCAAAACTGCAGAATCTAGGCTGCAGCATCTGGGACTTAGAACGCACGTGCCGTCATATCCGTGTGAGGGGTGGGTGGACAAAGCGGGAACAAGCTGCTGTCATGGACCTCAGCCGATCGGCGCTTTCACGCCGCGTCGTGGAAGCAATGTTTGTTTCATGCGCCATTGTGGAATACTGCCACATAATGAGGCATGGTCAGAGACAGTGCAGACTGAACCTGCACTGCAAATGATCCGATGTCTGCTGCAAAGATGCCTACCCGCTGAAAGCAACGTCGGAGCAACTGCCTGGCTGGAGCTGCGGACTGAAACTCAACGAACATCTGCGCCACAGCCCCGGCGTGCCACTTGTGCTACCTGCACGAAGTTCCTGCTGTCCCAGAGAACCATAGGCACAAAAGCGTGAGTTGCCCTGCGTGAGGCCTTCAGCTGAAGACAAAACTCCTGGGTGCAAGAAAACGTCAAGAGCGGCAGCTTACCAAAGTAAGCCTGGCAAAGTTGGCACAGGCTCGACTGCTCGAGCCCCCCTGCCGAAGGATTCAGCAGCACACAGGTACCAAATCTTCTGAGCCGGCAGCAGGTTCCGCGAAGAGGTCTTACCCAAGGTCTCCTTAAGCTGTCGCCGAAATCATGGAGACCTGTTGCTGGTCTGCGGCTAGTCTTTGGGGAGCTGCGCCAGAAATTGAATCAGCGACTCATGGTGGCTCCAGAACGCCCCTTCCCTCAAGACTTACATGATGAGCTGCCCACTGGTTAACAGCCCAAGATCCGCGCTTACCCAGAATTGAGGAAGGCCTCTTATAGCCATAGATAGCCATTGTGATCTCTCTCAGCTGCGGCTGCAATTGCTGAAACTCTGGTGGCATCTGTCTCTGTGACTTTTTCCGGGTGTCGCTTCTACTTTATGGGAAGCACTTGCTGCACTTGCTCCATGCCTCGCTCTACATACACTGCCTCACCCCATGCTACATCACGATACCATGTCCAGGGTGCAGGATTCTGCTCTTCGTTTCCCTTTGAGAGGCCCCGCGCTGCTGCGAAGTGATGCCTCCCCGAGCACAGGGGGCCCAGCAGTCAGCACAAAACCCTCCAACACTTGGGCGGTACAGCACTGAAGGCTTCCCCGTCCCGTGGACGCCCTGGGCTAGATAGAGCAGCATGGATTCCGCAGCGCGCCTCTGCGTCCAAGCTTGGGAACTTCCGACAAGCCTCACGCCGCGTTCAGCCGTCGGGGCGAGGTTCCGAAGCTGTCGCAAGTGATGCTGAGCTGCATGAAGGCCGCATTGTGAACACTGACCACGAGGTTGACGGTCACGGACAGGGCGGAATCATCCCCTGCACGTCCCGGTTCTTGGTGCGGTCGCAAGTCTGGTGGCTTGCCACTCTCATGTTCTTCAGATGCTCCTCATGGAAACTCTACAAAGGACAAGCATGACATGATACTGCTAGAGGTTGCTGGGCCAAACCATAACTTCGTCGATGAGCAAGTCCATCCCATGTCACCCATCTCAACACAAGTGCATCAGCATCTTCCTCCCGCATGGCAAATCGCTTCTGGGTTGGGCTTTAAGGCTTCAGCCTGGCCTCGGGCGCATACCCTAGGACTGGATCTGCATCGGAAAGCGGCCAACACGTCCGAAGTTCCCAACCCCAACCTCGAAGGGCTGGCAGAGGTCATCGTGCCTTTCGTGCGAGGGTAATGGACGAATGATGGCTCTCCGGATGCCTCAGAGCAAGGTCATGGCCGCTGCAAAGCCTTCGCTTGGGCGCATGGCAACGGCTCCGGCGTTGATTGCATGTCTGCCAACCCGCATCGTTCGCAATCGCGGGTTTAGAGCATGTGTGAGGTATGAGATGCTACATGCAACCGATGTGCTGGGTGGACTTAAAGTCGCGTGCAAGGCTTTGTAGCTCGGAGGTTATCGGCACAGGAGCCTACTTTCACTGGCCTCGAAGCCCTGCTAGCCAAGAACCCCGCCAAATAACTTGCTGTCTAGGCTGACGGGGCATGCAAAACAGCCTCCATGTTCAGCTCGATATCTCTGACGCCGTGAAATGCCCAGGGACCGGAAGCACCGCAGCAGCGCTGGCGGCCCGAGGCTGACGTTTGTTTACAGCGACAGAAGCTTCCCTAAGGGACTCTCAAACAAGAGCGGACGTTTTAGGAGTGCAAGGCCAGGCGATGAAGTTCAGAAGCGTGTGGCCTTAGCACATCAGAACGTGTGAAAGGCTTTGGATAGGCAAGCAGGCGCGGGTGGATGAGGGTGCTCTGACAAGGGACGTCTGGTTCACAAAGCCTCTTCCTATTTGCCTATCCCCTTCACTGCAATCCACCATCATCAAAGGTCGCTCTGCGGCACTCCCTCCTCTTGTCTCGTATCATATCCTCCCAGGAGGTTCCATGAGTGCTACTGGCAGGAGAAGACCGCGCTGTCCGCGCAAGAGCTCAAAGCCTCCCTTGTGAGACCCTGTGTGGCCTTCAAGGGCGGTCCGGCCGCGCCTTCTGCTCCGCAGCGAACACCACCGGGGCACGAACATGGGAAATGCGAGTAAACTTCATTGAAGGGCGTGACAGGCCAAGCTTTGGGTGCGCCCTTTGCTTGCCAGGGGCCGGGGAGACCAGGAGGGGGCCCCGATCTGTGCCAGGCTGGCATGGGTTTTGCAGAAAGTTCAGGGACGTGCCTGTTATGTCTGAGTCGTCCGAGCTACTGAGGAGGCATGAAGCTGCCTCCACGCTGACTAACAGCGCCGCGCGAACCGCGAAGAGGCAGCAAGCAATGCGAAAGGAGCCGCACAACTGCGGTGCTGCTTGAAATAGCACGTCAGCATACAAGGCAAAACCTGTGTTTCAGACGCATGGAAAGAACTTCGAGTACAAACTCCATCCCAGTCAGGGTCCTTCCACCTCCCGAGATCCGACTGGTGGCGTATTCGTGGTGCCCTGGGCACCTTAAGAGTCAGTTGAGTACCTCTGACCGCCTATGGCTCTGGTCAACTGACATTGGAAGCCGCTTGTGGACGCCTTGGACCCCATGTACCCTGAAACTAAGAACCCTCGAACCCAGTACCTTCTCAAACAGAAACCACCACTGCTGCCTTCACACCGGCATGTCGACGTTCACGCCGTGTCGACATCTTGAATCCGAAACGCCTGAGGCCGCAGCATGATGCAGCATGAAACATCGTCCACTTTGACCTCCAGCAGTCAGTAGCTGCAGAGAACACATCATCAGGAGCCAAGGGAGTTTGCAATCGCACACGGCGCACCCGATGAACTCACGGGCGATGGATGTGTGGCCCCAAGGCGCGGGCCAGCGCCACATCTGCGACGAGGTGCCCCGACGGCACATGAAGGGCCAAGCCTTGCAAGCTCTGCGCCCTATTGGCTTCCTGGTGCTGGTGCCGTTTCATATGAATCTGGATGTGGGTCATTGGAGTCGTTTGGAGCAGTTTCTTGTGTTTCTTGCTTAGAAGCTTGTCAACTGCAGGCCCTGCAGGCCATAGAAGCCAGGGCCTGCGAGATCTGCGTGGCTTCCGTGGTGAATGGTAGAAGGGGCAGGCTGGCTAGGAACTCCCAAGGACTGATAGGACTGCTACGCATGAGCAAATGCGAGCTGCAATCCCAGGCTGAGGACCACTCTGCTTGACCACATGTTGGCTCTGGCATGTCATGCTATGTCCAAAAGGCAGCCATCAACGGTATAGGCACAAATGCCGAAGGAAGCGTGGAAACGGCGGCAGGCGGAACGATGGCTTCAGTGACTTCTCTAAGGGCAAGTCGGCCAAGAGCTCCACCCAACCCGGAGCTGAGCGGCAGACTGCTTTGACGCATCAAAGGGGCCAAAGGAACACCGTTGACTTCCCTAAAGCAGCGACCTGGACGTACTTGGACACTGTCAAGACTGTCAGGCAGAGGGCAAAAATGAGCGAGTCACGGCACGTCACCGGCTTTCGCTTGCTGGTGGCACTGGTGGCACTGGTGGCACTGGTGGCACTGGTGGCACCGGTGGCACTGGTGGCACTGCACTGGCGCACGGACTGGCAAGAGGAGGCTTGGGCGATACTTGTGACCGGGAGCACTGGGAGCACAAGAGCGAGTCCAAGCGGTTTTGAGAAGCAGCCCAAAGTCTCCGCGACGCGGCGAGATCATGATCATGTTGAGAAGAGGAGAAGCCATGAGCGGAAGTGACCACACCAGGCACTGATCACTCAATGAAGCGAGTTCTCCGCGTCTTCCAGCTCTACGCAAAGGCACAAGAGGTCGTGCACAATAAGGCCGCGCTTAGGCCTTTCCCTTGCTCCAGGAATCGGAAAGCCAAGATATGCCTTGAAACTCGATGACGATTGCGGAGATTGCGGACGTTCTGAATCAGCTTGAGTCTCCGTCGACACACAGGGCACATCTGTCACATCTGGTACATCTGCATCGAGTCCAGCTCCTGGACGCACGTGCTGAACAGGACTTCAGCAGGGCACAAGAACTGTCTTGACTACCAGGCGCGAAACACGTCGTGCTAGCTAGATTGTGAGCCCTACACCCTGAAGCCTACACCGAGATCCATACTCTCTCGGCTTGGATCATGGCCTGCACCTGCAATGTTGGAGCAGTGTTTTTCTAGCTTCCGAGAATGCATGCCACCTTTGCGCACGACATCTGTTGACCGGGCTTGGTCGGGCAGATGGCTCAGCTGAAGCATGTCTGCGCGGGGAAAATGCCAAGGTCTGTGCTACCGGCAGACGTCCGAAGACACCGCATGGCAATATTTCCCTAATACGTCTCGCAAAGCCAGACTCTTGCTCAAGGCTGTCTTATCCTTCGCGAGAAGCGGCTGCTTCAGGGCTCCGATGGACCAACATCGCGAGGCCAGGATCACACGATCATCGGAGAAGCCAGGAGTTTGTTTGCTCTGCGTCGGCCTCCGTCGTACTGCTTTGAGCGTCCGCATCGACCGCTGCGGCGGACAGGTGCGGTTGCCAGAAGTCCCTCCTGGCTATCCTAACCTCTGGCACTCTCTGCCTCGCTAGCTGTGATCAAGCTGCTCACAGGAGCCGAAAACCGAAGGCCGCCTGAAAGATCTGCAAATCGACTTGGCCAAGCTCAGCCGACAGCGCGCCGACTGGCTGTGTGAGGCATCTTGGGCATCTGTGGCCTTCACTCACTTCACTGCCCTATACTGCCCTCCTTTGCCCAGCTTCACGAGTCGCTGCGGCGGTGCCACTGGTGCCACTGGTGCCACTGGTGCCACTGGGATCGGTGCGAGTCAGCTCACATCGACGTCCAAGTTGGGGCAAGTCAGAGCGCGTCTAACACATCACCCAGCCTTGCGCTTGGCATTGCAGACTGCTGCAACCTTGCACCGCCGAAAGGCAGGACTTCGATGGGGCGGCAGGGCTTCGGCTCGCACTGGAGCCTGGCTTCTGCTTGGGCTTCATCTTGCCCAGAAGAGGACAAGAGGGAGAAGCATGGAGCCAGCATCCATGAAGTCAGGCCTCTTTGCACGAAAGCTACATGGTATCTTGGACAACGCCCTTCACCCAAGAAAAGAGCCCCGCCAAACATGTGCCAAGTCCTGCCCGACCTCAAGAAATGAATCCACCGGGAAACATGTTGAGGTCAGTCTTGAGACATTCTGAGCTGTAGCCACGGCTCATCACAGTCAGCAGTCCAAGAAAGCTGACTCGTGTGCACGGAAGACCATGTCCAGGGCATGTGTCCCCTGCTTGCACGCGCAATCGGCCGCTCTCAGCTTCAGGTGCCCCGCTTCCGCTGTTCAGAACAAGCACGGAATGATCGGGACAGCAGAAGCCTTCGAAGAATACATGCTGCAGTTGCCCTTAAGCCGGGCACGATGTCAGGTACTCCGCGGGTGCTCAAGTACACATCTGCCCATAGCTGGGCCCAGCAGTGACAAGCCAAGACTCCAGTAGAAGAAGACGGCAAAGGTGTGGCTCGAGATGCTTGATTGTGCGACCCGGACAGGGATGCAATCCTTGCCTCCTGAACCAGCCGCAGCCGTCCGTTCAAAAATCGTGGGGAAGAGCCAGGTGCCTTCTTAGGAAAGGACCTATAGGACACCTGGGGCATCTTCCATCGTAGAACAAAGCAGAACTCACGCAGCTCTGGAGTGCTTGAACAATCGAAGTTCTCATGCTGATCTAGAGTGATCTGACCTCGACTGCATCAGAATCGAAGTTGGAACTCCCTGCTACATGGATTACACGGTTCCCCTGCCCCGCTGCTCCTTAATCTTAGCAGCTTTGGGACGTGCGGGAAACGAGCACACGGCTGGGCGAGCGATGGAACCACTTCACCTGCGGATGAAGCGCCATGTAAAGGTAGAAAGCTTAATTGTCCACAATCCTAGGAGAACTAACGCTTAACCTTCGGGATTATATGGGGAAACCTACTCTACTAAGGCAAAACCGTCGAAGGTCGCCCCCTGGCCTCAAAAGCGCGAAACATCTGCCAAGATTCCCTTGACGCTGTTCCCTCCGCGAATCCGACTTTATTCCTGTACGAAAGCCCATGAACAGAAGTGCACGCGCAGCTGCCATCGTAGGGCACAACGTTCTTGGAGCCAGACAACACTGAACAACAGACATGCGTTCCCAGGCTGCTGGTTCCCTGTCGAGCGTTGCTAGCTCACCAGAATCACGACCGGGCTTGGGGCCAGTGTAACCAGATACGGGAAGCAGCCCCACCTTAGCGATCGGCGCAAAGCAGTTCGTGGTGCAGGAGGCATCAGATGCCTTGGAAAGCTGCGGGTCAGTTTCGTAAACCACTCTGCTGAGCAGGTATGGGATGCATGGGCAAGCCCGGATCGACGCGTCTTGCAAGAGTCCCTAATGTGTCACAACCTGACGCGCCAAGCCAAGACCCAGCAGCACCATGCCAAGAGTTGACGAAACGCTTTTTCGTCCTGGGCGCTGTTCTGAGCTAAGCTCTGACATCATGCGCTGTCTTCGTCGGAATTCCAAGTCAAGTCAGAGTCAGCCGAGCCGGCTGGCCGCTGGCCCTCCTGAGCACGCTCGCGCCCTCTCGAGCCACACGCGAGCTTAGCTCAGAACAGGACGCTGCAGATCAAGTCTTCGAAATCGGCCATTGATAAACTGACAGCCATGTGCCATTGACCCAACTGGCCAAGCAAGGCTCGAGACTATGGCAGGCCAGGGACCACCACAGTTCCACTATGAAACCCTCTCCTCCTTGGTCTACTTGCAGGCGTCTCCGATGGTGCCTGATGCCTCCCATCTCTAATCACAGCCTGCCTCCCTGTGTTTCTCTGCAAGACAATCCTTCTGCGCAGGCACCAAACGCTCAGCGGAGGGAGCTCGAGGTGAACGGAAATAGAAGCAGTGGAAATGGAACAGCCTGGACCGGTGCGGCTGCAGGCCTTCACTGCCTTCACTGCCTTCACTACGGGACCCTCAAACCCTCGCCCGAGGCCGTCGGGTCACAAGGGGATGAGCAGCGTGTCCAGTGCGATTGAATGGCCTCGGCTCCGGCAACCACTGAACCCAAGGGTTTGTGCGGCGACGAAGTGTGCGATTTGCGCATGTGTTGAGAGACGTGGCCTCAGTCCAAAGACTCCTTGGGCAACCTGCTTGCAGCGCTCGCAAGGAAGCGGAAGCTCAAGTGGCCGACGGAGCGCACCTATGGGCTTGCTGAGGCCTACTCACCCACTATGCCATTGGCCTAGAAGTCGTGGTGTGGAATACGAGAGGCGACCTCAGGTTGCAATTGCTGCAATGGCCGAGTCGCAGGACAGAGGCGCAGCACTCGCAGAGCTGCTGCAGAGACCACACGGACCACGGAGTTGACGGGAAGCACCCAGGAGCGCAAAGGCGCGCAAAGCCCTGACCACGCCAACGTCAACATCGGTCCCAGAACTCTTAGAACTCTTAGAGTCTGCCGAAGACTCTGAGTCCCTCTGAGCTACCCGAGGTCTCAGCGCCTGGTGGCAGGACCTTTGCGCCCTTTTACACACTCCACATCTTACGGGAGGGCTTTGAGCTTCCGGCCTCACAAGGCTCCAGCGGAGCGCTCGGGCGCTTCCTTGGTCCAGCTGCCAGCCTCGTGCTACAGAGCAACCCAGTGGACTTTGGAAAGCGGCAGATTTTCGGTCCCTGGCCCTCAACTCACATCTGGGCATGGCGGCGCAAGGCTTTTGAGGACCCTCTTTGCGTTTAGCCAAGTCACTCTCAGCCCCACGGGGCTTTCGAGAACAATGTTGGGAGTAGCAACGAGCAAAGCTTTTCAAAGCTCGAGGTCAGTTAATTAAGTTCTTCGGTGGCGAATCATGCATCACTTTCCCGGGGGTTGCAGATCTAGGGCACAACTGCCTCAAGCCCCGCAGCCTAGCTCACTGGCCTCTGGGAAAACACGAAGAACTCCTCATGAACAGTCGCCACCTTGAGTCCTTGGATGGCTGAGACAAGGTTGCTTCGTGGCAGGAACACATGCTAGGCTCCGTGAAGGGGGGTTCTGCAGTGGACGCCGTACAGCTTCCCCAAACTCCGGACAAACACAAGCTCGGCATAGCGCGTCAGTACAGCCACAACAAGCGTTGTAAGTGCTGCGAGAGATTGCGAGAGACCTTGAAGGCTGAGAAGAAGCTCAGAATTTGCCGAGTTCGCAGGAGCAAGACATGATTCGAGTGTTTCGAGCCGGGATGCGTGCAAAATGTGCGAAGTCAAGGCCTCTTCGGCGTGGCGAGCCACAATGTGCATAATGTGCTGTTGGCCCGCATCAACGGCTCGTCCGGGCAAGGAAGCTGGACACTTGGGTCACTTGGGGGCTTCGGAGTCAGGGAGCTGTAAACACTGCTTGGCCAGGCGTGGCGACAGCTCGGGCTCGGCTCCAGGACAGGTCGGCCTCCATGAACTCCACTTCAAGATGACGTCGCAGCACAGTCAGCACGGGCGCACCAAGATGCGCAGGCGCAGTAAATGCAGCGATGCTGCTGAAGAGCAGCTCCAAAGCAATGCGCGCCCGCACGCTCCCAGAACGAAGCTTTTGCTTTGCCTGCTTTTGTCTGCGCAATCCCGAGACCCATCTCAACTCGGCACTACCTTCGCAGCACCTTTAAAGGACCGGCAAGGACCGTTCCGGAGCGGTGGCAGCTCTTGCCAAGTTTTCAGAGCTCACAGGCCAGCGGCGTGCGCCATGTCTTGGCATGGACACGGCCTCGGGAACACCGACAATGCAACGACTCAGCCTGACAGGCGTTCTTGCAAACCAGCCGAAGCCAGCCGGGCACGCAAGGAACACACGAATCCGCAAGAGATGACCAAGAACATCAAACACAGCTAAGAACTGCTCCACCATCTTGTGCTTACAACCTGCCTGTGTCCAAGCATACTCCAGCCTCCTCCATAAAATCTGACCATCCGCTGCGAAGAACGAAAAAGAACAACGAGCCAGCTTCAGGTGATCCTGCAACCCTGGTTCGGGTCACCACAAGCGGCAACGGTGCAAGCTGCCTGCGAGAAGGACGCCTCCACACTTCCCCTTCCGAGCATCGTCTTGGCAAAGGCCGCCAGAATTCACTCACCGACTCATCGCGCGTCGTGCTGCTCTGCTGCTCACGCCGACTACGCCGAGTCCGCGCCAGCTTGCGCATCCACTGCCCCACGGCCTTCTGGTCTGCTGCAGTCGTGGCTGTGCCGGCCATCTAGGCAGCTCCGACAGGCCCTATCTCTAAGCTTCACACCCTTCCCTTGCAGCAGGGGAGCAGCATGGAGCAGCCTTGCTGTCGTCCTCAATGTCCTCACACCCTCACAACGTTGTCAAAATCTCATGGCTCCTGGAAGCCCCGGGCAGAAGAAAACAGCCCCAAAATTGGAAGCAAGACAGTCAGTACACTCAGTACACGCAGTACACGCAGTACATTGTGCATCCGTCAGGAAGCACAAAGGCTGCACCTCCGAAGGGACTGGAGCTGGGGAAGTTGGGGAGTTCGCAGAAGCAAAACACAGGCAAGTCACGTCAAGTCGGCGCAACTGCCCTCGATAGGATGGCTTCAGGCTGCTTGTAGTCTCCATTAGTCTCCCTTCTCCAGATTCCGTTCAGCTCTGAGTCTTCATTCCAGGCCTCTGAGAGTTCGGGTGCAAGACCTTCGCCAAGAATGCGCCGGAAAGAGGATGTTGCAGAACCCCTGCCAGCGGCCAAGAGTGTTGCCTCCTGAGCCCCATGCAGCTTGCGGCCTTGAGGCTTAAGCAGGAAGACTGCTTTCAGAGGCACTTCATGGCACTTCCTACGAGAGGCGGCTTGAGTCATCACGAGTCAAAGCTCCTTGCATGCCTACGAGATGTCTGGAGCACATTCCACTCATCTAAGGAGCCACCGTGCACATTAGGCATCAGCGATGCATTCAGACCGAGTTTGGAGAACACAGCTCGGAAAGGGCAGTGCAGAATTTGCGGAAGTCATGAAGTCATGCGTGCTCTGAAGAAGGAGCTTAACTTGAGGTTCCTCTGATCATGGGATGGCAGAGCCATGATGTGCTGTGTTCAGAGCGGCCTGTCCTTCCCAAGTATGACGAGCATGCGCAAGCAGGAGAGAACCTCCACATCGTGCGCCAGCTGGGTGCCATCGAAGAGCTGCGGTTGGTCTGTCTCTGGCACTATCGGAGGCCACACACGTGGCCGAGTTTCACGATGGTGCCCGGTGGCCTCTTGATGCATGACAACAAAGGCTGTGGAACCGGTGGAACCGGTGGAACCATGGAAACGGTCTCAGGAGCTGTCCTTATGCTCTCACGCTAGCCCAAAAGCTCCTGAGGCACCTGCCTTGCTTCAAAGCAAGTTGCTGCGACTGCTCCAGGAGGTGATCTGCGCCGCTAGTGTGCCAACGGCTCTCGAAGCAAATCAGGCGGACATGCACAGCAAACCTCAGCAAAGCTGCTGGAGATCTGGAACGCTAGTTCGCCGCACTCAGCCCAGAAAGCGCAATGCCGCTTGAGCGCATTTTGCTTTTGGGCTTCTGATCTTCTGTGCTCACGACTTATGACCTGACTTTCTTTCGCTCCATGCGATTGACGCTTTGAGCCCTGTGAGCTCCTTCAACCCTTCAACGTTGGAAAGCCGCGGGTCTTGAAGCAACAGAAAAGAAGAACCCGTAGGCGGTGATGTCCTCTGGTTTGTGCGGCTCTGAAGCAGCGGACATGCACGGCAAACCTCAGCAAAGCGGCTGGATCGCTGGTACGTCAGCCATCATATGCCCGGAAAGCACAATGCTCTTTGAGATCAGCGTCTGACGCTTGGGAACTTTGGGCTGCTGTGTAGTCACCAGCTCAGCTCACTGAGAGCACCATCCCGTCTCAAGCTGAGCCATCCAACGACCTCAAACCTGACCTCTGTTGCCTCGATGCTCTCCGGAGCGCTCCAATCACAATAACAGATCCTGGCCAAAGCCCCGAAGGAAGCATCACGGAGGCGTCGCGGAGCACTTGCACTTCCCACTCACTGCACTCAACATGGCCTCCTAGCAGACGCTGAAATCACTGAAGCAGTGAGCGGCAAGGGAGTCGATGGTCTGGCAGACCTGCTTTGCGAACTGGGGTTTCACAGAATCTAGGGCGCAGGTGTCAAGAAAAGGGTGCGGTGCCGAGCCAACCTCCTCCTCGGGCGTGTTGCCGAATTCGGCAAACCCTGTTCTCGTTGCCTCTCCCCTCTCCCGTGCCCGATGGTGCTCTCACAGCATGTCACAGAACCCACACAGACGTCGGGAGGGGCTCTTAGAGTCCTAGAGGCCTGCAACTTGCAGCGTGTGCTAAAGCAGAGTGCGCTGGCTTCTTGGGCCAATGAAACTAAGATCACCTTCGAGCCGTACATGCTCGTTTAGTGGGGCCCTGGTTCGAGGGGAACGAGGGAGGAGCGTGGGAACCCAGACAGTAAGCCGGTCGGGCAGGGGATGGAGACCTTCGCCAATGGGCTGACGAAGAACCAGGTGATTGCACTGCCAAGGAGCACGTTGGCCCCGAAGTTCCCAGGCATCAAGCGTCAGAAGGGGCAGCAGGGGCAGCTGGCGGCTGGGCGTCATCGCGTTCTTCGGCCTACCAGATCTGCAAGTGTCTCATGTGGAGACATCCTTCGGACAACGAAGCTAAACGCCCCAACCAAAGGTCGGAAACAAAGCACGTGTCGGGCACTCTGAGCTTATTGCCTCAGCAAGTAGTTTCAGAACGCTGCGGAGCACACGGCACATGTTGCGAGTGTAGCGAGAAATCTGTGGCCACCCCACTCCCAAAAGGCCCGGATGGGAGTTGCATGACTCGCAAGACCATCTTCATGTTGCGAGCCGCGGCTACTAAACATGGGGAAAAGACTTCCCCAGATTAAGCAGCCAAACAGCCCCCATCTTCATTCCACGCAGGCAGGGGCCCAGCATGGCCCACGCTGGTCATGGTCTAACGAAGCAACCTTCGGATCTTCTCTTCGTTGAGCACAGTTCCTAAGAGTTGAGTCTGGGGCTGTCCCCTTCCAGGGCTGAGTTCACCAAGGCTAGTGGGGCTTCTTTGGCATGGCCGGCAGGCTCTCGCCAATCCAGGTCTCGTGGTCCGGAACCTGGACCTCCGGAACCTGGACCTCCGGAACCTGGACCTCCGGAACCGCCGGTGAGTTAGGGCCATTGAAGACATCCATGGGCGCGCATCCGCAGCAGGAAGCTCTTCATGTGGTTGTTGGTGGTCAAGGAGCCGTGCTGCCCACACCCGAAAGTCAGCCTCAGCAGACCTGATAGTGAGTGCAGCAAGCAGTGGCAAGCAGGAATGTATACTGGCTGCAAGAGAGGAGGCACAAGGCCTGCAGAGGCGGCAAAGCCAACGGTCAGCCTGATAGAAATTCCTGGACCTGCGATGACATTTGACCCGGCCCGCTGCCGCCGTAGCAAGAGAGATATCAAATAGGAGAGATATTGAGAGCTTCCCGTTGCTGAAAGCTAGAACATACCCGATCGTACTTCAAAACTGGCAAGCTCGACAACAAGCTTCTGCGAGCTTCGCAACTCATGGAGACATGTTGAAGCGCGACCCGCTCGACGGGCCCATGCGGTCTTTGGTTGCGCTTGCATTGCGGTAGCTGAGTCAGAGAAGGCATGACAATTTCTGGAGGGTACCTTGGAAATTGTCGCCGAATTTGGCCCTTACAAGGCGCGGATCATGCAACAGGCTGGAGCGCGCTAAAGCCTTGAAGCGTGTCAAAGAGCCTTGTGTTGGCGGCTTGGCGGATCTTGGCGGAACCCTCTGAAGAAAGGGGTCCCCCTTCTGCGAATGGGGACCCTGCAAAACGATGTGAACCATGTGAACCCTGGAGTGCCGCGCAGCTTGAAAGGGCAGCCTTCACAAGACAGCTCCGAGTGCTTCATTCTGCAATCTACGGGAGACCGGCTACATGAATCGAAAGAAAAAGGAGTTGGGAAGAGCTCACGCACCAGCAACCAGCAAGCTCAAGGAACCTGGGTGTGCGTCGGTTCCCGTGAAAGGCGGAAGGGACAGGGTCCTGAGAGACATGCGGAGCTGATGATGAAACCCGAAACAGCCCGAGGTTTCACTGGACTTGCTCGGTGTGTGGAATCTGAGCTGCAGCCTGACGCCAGCACTTCATGATCTGCCAAAGGTATACCAGGATGTACTCTACATCGATTCGCGATGGCCCTTGAACCTTAAGAACCGCTTCGAAGCGACAAGGGGCCCAGCCTTTTCGACGGGCCGACGGGGCGTCTTACAATGCCGGGTATGGCAAACAGATAGGGCCGGGTGTCGGGCCGAGGTTCCAGAAACGAGTTGGGCAGAGTTGGGCACTTTCTCACCTTATCTCGATGCTATTAGGCTATGCCCAAGCAAGAAGGAGAATCCTTCCCACAAAGCGACAACGGTCCCGGTACATTTGGCCCAACATCGGTCGTCCCTGTTCGTTAAAGGCTGGCTGCCTCAGCCTCGGCAAATCTAACAAGCCTTCATATGTGAGCGGCCTTCGCTGGGCCCGACGTTTTCCTCATGCTGAAAATCTGAAGCGGCACGTCGCCACACCCAGAACATTCTAGCCAGCTCTTACCCTGTGAGGCAAGCAGGGGGTGCAAACCCGGGCCCCAGCCGTAGGGAACGGCGAAGTGCACATTTGTTTTCCGAATGGTGGCCCCCCAGCTTCCTGTCTGCTTGTGGGTGGAGAGGTGATGCTTCCAAGCGCTGGCCAGCTTTAGTGACAGCCTTGAAACCGCCATGCTGTGCAAAGCAGCGGCACCGCAGCCTCTAGAAGCGCAAGGCCGGTGCAAGGGACGATACCGATGAGGGTGCGCTCCCCTTCCAAGGCACCCACCTTCCAGCTATCAAACACAGGATCCGCGCGCCGATGTGCAGGGATGCGCAGGGCACCTGGGGCCTGCTCCTACCTGTAAAATCGCCTTGCGCCGCGGAGTCTGATGCTTGAAGGTCAAACAGGGTTCAGCAAAGCCAGACAGCAAAATGCAAACGCTGCCGTGCCTCCGCTGTTCTAGGCTCCAAGTTGCTAACATGGATGCGTCACAAACCTCCTTGTGCGTTACGTGGGAGACACTAGAGCCGCTGGTAGAAGCTCCAATACTCGAACCCTTCTGTGCAGGGAACTAGCGTGCCAACACCACCGCATTGTCTGAGCTGCCACGCTTCACCTGTTCAACGCCACTGGATGTGCAGCCATTCCAGCATACCATCTGCAACAGAGTGCTCCTGACCCTGCGGCACTGCGATGGGGAAGGCCCGAACGAGCGCAGCATCTGAGATGCCGGCAGGGGATGGGTAAATCTGGGCACATGAGGACAATGAGGACAATGAGGACAATGAGCACAACACTGCTCCCCGAGCCCTCAGTGTTACCAGGGTACCGGGGATGTGTTCTCCAATATGGAACTGCTTCCTGGGCTGCAAACCTTCCAGGACCAACCCTAGTTTCCAAGTGAAGGCATCAAAGGCTGCGAACCCAACCTTCAACTCCTTGGTGGACCACGTACCGTAACCCATAGCGTACGACTGCTAGAACACAGCTGACATCAAACCCTCTCTGGCTCTACGTCGCTTTCGCTGGAGCTCTGCTCAGCGCCCCTGCGAAGGGCGCTGCCCCCCCCTCCGCCGCGCCAGAAGCCGTGCACAACAAGAAGATGGACGTCTCAGAATGCGCTGGACATGGGGCAGAACCCAGGGCTTGCAAAGAGCGCATGTGACAGATGCTGGCCGCCTGTGAATCACCTTCACTTGCGCGGCTTCTCAAGGGTGGTACTGTTGGTACTCAAAGCCATTGCAACTGCAACCTTGGTCTCACTCGTGGGGGGCATCCCGGGGATCCCTAGCTTCGCGCTACCAAGGAGTCCGCCGTTCGGCTCCCAACCTCCATTCTCACAGCGACTCGCGCCTCTGTGCAAGGGCCGGATATCTGGGGGGAATGCGACGGAAGAGCAGCTTTCTCATTGACAGGGCGTCGAGGCGAAGGTCTGTAGACACGCTAGCCTGGTGAGCCTCTGCCTCTACCTGCTCAACACAAACCTTGCTCCTGGGTGCCGCTTTTCGCTTTTGAGATGTGGAGAAGATGTGGCTTCGGGCACACGGAGAAGAGGGACACTCCGTTGCCAGATCGGGTGCTCAACGGGCTGAAGGAGCCATAAAAAGCCATAAACCCCCCTATGCAAAAACATCAGAAGATCTCGCAAATCAGATCACTGGGATTGCGACTGTCCGGTCAGAACGTGGCCTCTCAGAACGGCTTCTCACCAAGCGCATCTGCGGCCAACCTCCTCAGCGCAGCCCCTGGAACGGCGAAAGGGGCAGAAGAATCACGATGGATACCAGGAGGGCCAGGACAGCAACAGCGCAAAGTTCGCAGGTGTGCTACACGGTGTTCTTGTGTCACGCGATGTTTCGCCCTCTGGCTTGTGCAAAAGACCCACCGTTTCACAGCAGAAGCTTCAGAAGTCGAGGCTTCACCCGAGTTGAGTGAACCACTGGCGAGTCGGTCTCCATGGTCGCCCACAAGCTGCGCTGACTCGGCGCCTCCAACTTAACGCACACTCCGATCTTTTCACCACGCGACGCGCTCAGGTGCTCGCTAAATGCTTTTTAAGTGCTCCTGAAAACAACGGCTCTCTTGCTTCATGAAGGGCAAGATGGCAGCGCAAAGGAAAAACACGTGCCGCATGTGCACTGCTGGTTGGTGCCTGCGGTGGCCAAACCAGCCGCTCACACGGAAACAGGCTGGTCCCCGTGTGTGAATTTTGCACAGCGTGTGGCTTATCGGCAAAGCTCGCAAACAAGCAGCCGGAAACCAACGTCTTTGGGCGTATGCAAGCACGGGCAGTTAGAACTGCGAGGACAGGTGTCAGCAAGGAGTCCTCAAAGATTTTTGGGGGGCTGACCTTTCGCCAGATTTTGCTGAACTTTGCGAGGCCGTCTTCTCCCAGTCTTGTGCAGAGCTGCCTGCGGCAAAGGCAATCCGAATGGCACCAAGGTTGATGGCATGTTTAAGCGCATATATTGAAGCGGAAGCTCAGCACGATGGGCTCCAAGCAGGCCAAACACAAGGCTCCAAACTCAGGATGTGTTAAGACACACCTGGGAGGAAGCATCGGCAGAAGGTTGTCCCAGTTGCTGAAGTTCATCAATGAGCCCTGAACTCAATATGCTTGTAGACGACTGAAAGTGGCATATCAAAGGCTTTGCGAGAACATAACGTTTTTGATCTCACTTTCAACCAATCCGTTCACCATTGAATTGGCTGGGCGCACAGGTAACTGCGCCGGAAAAAGCTTACCCGACCTTCCAACAGCGCCCCCAGGGATGAGATGGCCGTGCGGATGAAGAAGCTGATGCTTTTGAGTATCGCTCGGACACAGAATGTGACGCAGGAGACGCGGGTCCAGAGAGTGAACATTTTCCTGCTGCCGGGCCGAAGCGAAAGTATTCACGCTCAGCTCCCAGTCACACAGGGATGGCTTCTCAGGGGTGAGCACAGACAAAGGCGGTGTCAATCATGTTTAGGATTTATAGTACCACAGGCGAGCTTGGACGACTGAGGAGGCCTGCATGACAAGATGCAGTCTTGATGCACATGTTGAAGAGAAAGGACTCGGGTTTCGGAAGCTTCGCAAGTATCGTGCCCTCCTGCGGCGATCCAGACATGACCAGGCCGTCAACGCGTCTCCTTCTCGGCGACCGGAGAGCTTGGGCGAAGAGGTCTGGCCACGACGCCGCAAAGACCGAGATCAAGTTCAGGATTGAGGGGGTCAGACTCGTCAGCCCAAACCTGTGCTGAGCTCTGCATCGTGGGCGGCCTCCGCTTTCACCCCACGCTCGCCGTCCTCAGAGCAAGCTTTGGTCCCGGCTCCGGCTCACTCCGCACCCTACTGGGTGCCAGAGAGTCGATTTCGAAAGCATGTCTGGGGTAGAACATCGACTTGCTGGCTCAAGAGCTGGATGCTCTGACCTTTTGTGTGCCTCTGCAAGGACTGAAGCCAGGAGTGAGTTCTCGCCTTGTGAAGGGCTGTTACACGCATAGTTTACATACACGCCCATCGTGCCATTTCAGAGTCTTCTGGGACACTGTGACTAACGCATGTGCTTGGGCTTGCTACCAGTCAACTCAAAGTTGACCTTTGCAAGCGGAGCACAGTGGTCGCTCTAGCTGGGAAAGAGTCGAAGGCAACCTGAGATCGCCACGTGATCTGTAGCCTGAGCTATCCCCAACGCCCCAATGCTTAAGAGTAGGAGGACGATGGAAACTGAAATCTTCAATTCTGAGTGCACCCAAAACTTACTTCCGTCAAACCCAACATCAACACCCTCCCGATTCCTCCCGGATCTGACGTCTGAGAGTTCGAATGATCGCCCTTCGGGCGTGGGGTGGGGGGCACTCAAGGTTCAGTGCTTGTGGCGTGCGGCTTTGGACTCGACTTGCTTCCTCATGGTGCCTGAACCTGACTGAAGTTTCTTCTGCACCGCTTCCGCCTGTATCAACAAAGGGTTGCTGGAAATAGGGTCCGAGGACACAGGGCTGCTAGAATGAGCTGCCAACTATGGCCGACGACGCCTCTTGAAACAATGAGCTCCTTGGGGCTTCCACTGTCCCCGGCAGTCTGGAGCTCATGATTCCACAGATGTTTGCAGACGGCAGATCCTAGCCTAGTGGACTTTAGTCCCTAAAGTCGAAGCACTTTTGGGCAGCTGGCCTGCACTCCGTTTAGCTACACAACCTACGCCCGCGTGGCCAGGGCATTGGTTCTTTAACCTCCTGCGGTTGCGTAACACGTTACCTAACCTCAGACATTCAAGGACTTGCATTGCAAAAAACGCACTGTTCCACTCTCCTTCAAAGCAAGGACGATCCTGAGACCTCAGCCAAAGAAGCCCTCGAGCAAAGACCGAAAACTGGCGACAGAGCGAGCTTAAAAAATCCCTAACTCGAGGGGGGGGGGGGGGGGGGGCCTGAAAACCTTCACATGTTACAGGACTTCGCAAGGCTCAGATGATGAGTTTTTTTTGTGGCCACAGACCAGCCGCTGTGGGCCAGCCGGGCCCGCCCCCGCACAAGCTGCACATACGCTGACATTCAGAGATCACGGCATTGTCAGCTGCGCCTCGCTCTGGCGTTGCTGTTTCAAGAAGCACCGCCAAAACGCTCTCACCAGGCCTGCTATCAGGGAGTGGTTCAGGAGTGGTTGACATGTCAAAACCTCTGTGGATATAGCATGACTGGATTTTACCCGTCCCGCTTTCGCAACCTGCCAACACTTAACGGACCAGCGGCGACCAAATCTGGAAGGGCATTGGGCCGCTGAAAAGCTTCCAACCAGCTGAGTCAGTGCTAGTAGCACTTGGAACAGGTGAGGATCACCAAAGTTCATTGTATGCTACGGCTCGGGGTCTATAGCAGGCTCGTAGTCTCTTCACGGGCAAAGCACCTGTCCACAAGAATCCGGCAACATTGCGCATCTTCCTGACACATGCTGTGCTGAAGCCCTTGCCTTTCACTTCCCGGTTGAAGGAATCTGTTCGCGCTCGCCCAACGAAGTTCTCACTCACAAGTTCTGTGCAACAGGCCACATGGCTCATATCAACCCAACAGGAACGATCTCGAAAACTTTTTGCAACTTCAGTGGTTGAACACAAACGTCGTCACCTTTGCTGTGTGGACTGGAACACGGCCGCAAGGATGGAATCCTGTTAGGAACGAGGCTGGGCGGTGCCACGCACCACGGAGGCGGAAATCTGGAGGAACAAAGCTTCATGGGACGAGGCTGCATCACTAGCTAGCATCGGGCAGGCCTTGGCATGCCCGGGGGCTTGTTTCTGCGTCAGCGCCAGCAGGGGCGCTGGAACCATCAGACAACCCTGACGAACTGTCAGAGCATGCTCAGCGGCTGTTAGAAACAGCCCCGAACATTCGGGAACTCTTCCGAACCATCGGATCTGCTTTTAAACAGCCTAGCTGGGGCCTAGCTACTGTAGCAGACGTTTTGAGACTCATGTCACAGTTCTTGAGGCCAGGAAACGCAAGGACAGACCTCTGTTAAGCAGACCACCGGGGCTCTAAGGCAAGCCATTCACGTCATTGAAGGCTGCTTCAGCCAGCACATATCAGGTGTCTAGCCTTGAACTCCTTGATTCCCTTCCAGGGCTTCTGTATAAAGACAGAAAACAACCCTAAAACCTCATTGGGTTAAGGGTTTGGGGCTGACGTTGCTTGTGAACAAGCCCAACAAAATGCGGCACGGCCAAAGCCCCGCGTCTAACCTGTTTGAGAGTCTCGCGCCCACCCGGTGATGCAGGATGCGTCCACCCCAGGCGGCCGTAGGGGGGAATCCATCACATGCCCCCGTCATGTCATTGGCTGCCTGGGCCAGAAGGTGGTATAAACCCTGGCCTTGTGGAGATGGGATGACCAGGGGGTAACCACCAAGCGTGCCAGCATCCTCAAAAGCATGTTCATGCTTGCGCAAGACTCTTCCAGCAGTGAGCAGAGAACTTGCGACGCACGGCAAGGGACGAAATCTCTCCCACTCAGCCGTGGGTGAATCTCAGCTACCAGGGAGTCCGAAGGGGTCCTACCGCATGCAGCATGAGGGCACGGGCTCCAGGCATTCAACTCCCAAGGCTGCCCTGGGCCTAGCAGCCCTTGTATCCAAGGCGTCAGCATCAAGCATACCAGGCTTCCATGTCTCCCGCACCAATCCAACTTGTCCTTGAAATCCTCGACGCGCCACACCCTCTGCTAGCACCGACGGGCCATGACACCGGGATCCGCCATGGTCTAAGCATCAGGGGCAACCCGCAGCCGGTCACCAGGAGGTTTTGCGTCCGGAGTCACGCTACTCTTCTCACCTTGGCTATCAGTGAGTTATGGTGGCACCATCGGTAGTGGCTAGAATGGCACCCATAAGGACCCTGGGCACATCATCTGGCCCCTCCTAGCGCCGGACTACTCGCTGCTGGGGGAGCACATGAACCTACCCCAGCTGAGCAACGACGCCTCGCAGCGATGGGCATCGCTCATCAGCGATCTTCACACCTTTGCGGAAGCAGGGGGCGGGCCACTTGCAGAAGCAAAAGCACGGGAACGCAGCCGCGCCATCGCGGCGCACTTGGTTCTGTTGCCAGCGATGCTGGTGCGCTCGGCGGCTGCTGTGAGCCTCAGCGTCCCTCGACATCGGCCATATCGGACAGCCTGCATGCTGGCCTCACTGGCCTCACTGGCCTCACTGCCCACAACACATTTTCCTCGAACACAGACTCCATGCTCCTGCTATGCACGGGAGAAGGCAGCATGAGTCAGCATGAGAGGTATCCCGTCGGAGGCAGGATGACTGCGAGCACAATCGATCGCATGCCCTGATGCATACAAGCAGGGACGCATTGTTTGGCGGGGTGCTGAGGTGCATGGGTTGCTTGGGGTCCGGGCAGGAGAGGAGGCGTCACCCTGAAGCGGAGTCTAAGATGACACGCAACCCAAAGGAGCGAGCACCCTGCCTGCCGCATGCGGCATTGGGATGGCGCAAGGGCCCCTGCTTGTGAAAAGCACCGAGACACTGCCCAGGCGGCTGGTCCCCCATCCAAGGGGTAGCCCTTGTTCAGGGACCTACACGCCATTGGCCTCAATCTTTTAGCCCAACATGCTTTGAAGCTTACGTTGGAATGGCTGAGGAGGAACAACACTACAGGCCTGAATCTTTTTCGCCACTGGCCATGGGCAGCATCGCTCGTGAGCGTTCTTGACCGGAAGGGCGGACCACCATGCAAAAGCAATCGCGGGCACGCAGCCACGTGATTGCGGCACTCAGCGTGGTTTGTCCCTTGAGGCCGGCATGTTGGCCTCACTGGCCTCACGACGAGATTTCCATCTTTCATCCAAGTGGGAGGGTTCTTAAAGAAGCACCTTACAGCTTCCCAACTTTCATCAGCCTCGCAAGGTCAAGGCACAACTTAGGAGGGGCAGGTGTCGCAGTCACGCCAATGAAGGCGGGTGTGGACTGCTTACGAGGTGTCGGTAGCTAGGATGGGAGTCGCTTATGGCTGTGATAGTCTGCCTCCATGTGACGGTTGGATAGGCTCGTTTATGTCGAAACAGTAAATCGAACGGCTTCAAGTCAACCTTGCAATACCTGGGAAATCCGCATTCGCGCAATCCGTCTAAATCTCCCCGCTGTATGTGCAGCCCCCATAGGATAATGCACGGCGCGCACGCCCGCCTCCCTGCTACAAAAGCTGACGCAGCAAAGGAAGTGGCGTGCTCAGCTGCCCTTGGAAAGCTCTTCAGGGTAAGTGTGGATGCTTAGAACAGAAACTGGGAGCACGGCTTTGGATCCGTGAAGATCACGCAGCATCGCAAGAGGGAGGCCTTCTGTAATATGACTCAGATGCGCAGGCGCGTGGCGCGCGGGGTCCTTAGGGGTTTCGGGCATAGAAATACTGCATCAAGAAGGCTTCGGGTATTTGAACTACTGCATCAAGAATCGCCGCGAGACGTGAGCAGGCGGGAAATTCAAATATATATGTTGAAATGGGCATTGCTTCGTCAAGGTCATGGCTGCAGCAGGCCACGGTGCTGCGCCCTGAACATCCCTACCCCCCGTAACAAAAGGGGTCCTCAGTTTGGGAGACGCCTGCATGCGAGGAACAGAGTCTAGCAGATCGGACTACAGCTCACTGCTAGTCGTCCATCTTCGACTATGGCGACCTTGAATCTCACTGGCTCAAGATTGCTGCGCATCCATGTGAGACAGAGTTCGAAGGATATCCGGGCTTGAAGCGGGACGAGAGCGAGGAATTATTCTTATTGAACGTTACGATTTGACCCTCCATGTCTTGGCGGGAGCACGAACGACGACCCTCTCGAAACGTGCCTCGGGGCGCTAAATTTCGAGCTTGAGTTTTGGTATAATTTCGGAACACGACTGAAGACGATGCCAGGAAAACGCCAGGGTGCTGGGCCTTTGAAACATCTGCTGCTCCTCGCGTCATGCTCCAGCGAGAGGGCTCAGTACCTTGGAGCTTTGCGTGAGCCTAGAAGTGCCACCGAGACACCCTGACGCTGAACGAAACGACAGCACTGGAGGACCTGGAGGATTGCGGGGCATATCCGACGAGATCATCACCCACGTGGTGGACACATGAGCCGAGTCTTCAAGGAATCTCAAACGGCGCGCGCCGAATTCTCAGGATTGACCGGCGCAGTCACTAAGTCAGCCTGGGCATGCAATTCGGGAGGTTTTGTGAGATATGCCAATGACGGACTTCCCTACAGCCGAGAAAATAGCGGCGCTTCTGCACTTCTCTCTTCTATTCTGCAACCGTCGCGCCGTGGATCGGCGCCGCCGACCGTTTGGAAAAGTCGTGGACCGCCCAATCCAGTACGGGCATCTGCCATCATCTGCCATCATACGCAGCATGAGCATTGCGGAAGCGGGGATGCGATGCTTGGAGAACTGCACTTGGTGCCGAGGAGGCTGCCGCTCCGGTCGGCTCGCTCGCGCCCGCCTCCTGGAGCTCAACTCAGCTGAAGCTCGGCTTATTTGGCAGCGATGGGCGATGAGCTCGGCCGGGAAAATGAGCCTGGGGATGTTTTTGTTGGGACTGTTCAAAGCCTTGTCCCAAACCCAGCGAGACTCGAACTGAAAAGAGAGGAGCATTTCACTGATGGGCTCGGTCGTTTGCGAGTCGCACCACCAGTGCAAGACAGATCCTTTCGTCCGCTTCTGCCTCTCCAGCACGGCTGGAATATAAGATGATGCCGCATGCGTAGAATCATCTTGCTTGTGGATGAGGCAGGGCTGTCGGCCCTGTGAAACACACAGGTAGCCACTAAAGCTTGCTGCTCTCAGCTTTCGCATCCTGAACCTTCAACATGCGTAGCCACTCGCTTAGGCACACTCCTAGTCCTGGCGCCAGTGACTCAGCGAAGGAGCCTCGTCTTTCGATCGGGCCAACGCTGGCAATGCGAGGCTCATCGACCTGTAGAGGATCTGCTGTGCAAGATCCAGGCCGCTGTTCATGACCTCGTTGCAAAATTCAAAAAGTTCGCTTAGGCAACGATACCTTTCTCTGCCAAGAAGCCTCTTGAATCTCCAGTTCGCACGGCGGCATCTGAACCAGAATAAACTACGCCCAGAGCCCTGAACCCCGATCCCGAAACCCTGAAGCAAACCCGACGCTCGAAAAATGAAACGTCCTTGAGGTGAACGAGCTCTGACAGCAAACAGGCACACTGTAAGAATACAGGTATGCGCATGCACATGTACGCGTATAGCACATTCATATATCTATCTATCTATCTATCTGTCTGTCTGTCTATCTATCTGTCTGTCTGTCTGTCTATCTATATATCTATCTTCTATCTATCTATCTATCCATCTACCAATCTATCTATCTATCTATCTATCTATCTATCTATCTATCTATCTATCTACTTATATATAAGTCTTTATGTTTCTGTGCCACCCTCGCCACCCCACCCCTCCACCCACAAAAACACATGGTTGTTGTTTTCCCCCGCTGTGAAATCTACAACCCCAAACAAACAAAAAACAACAGGTCAATTTCGCCGTTGATCGTCATACCGCTCTGGATGAGCCCACAGCATTCATACTCCCAAACATACATATATGTATATATACATATATGTACACACACACATATATATATGGTTCCGTGTCCCGTGTCGGTACCCCCCCCCCCCCCCCCCCCCCCCATGGTATCCCCCCCACCCCACCCCCCGCCCCACCCCCCCTAAACCCTATAAACCCTATAAACCCTAAACCCTAAACCCTAAACCCTAAACCCTAAACCCTAAACCCTAAACCCTAAACCCTAACCCTCAACCCTCAACCCAAACCCCAACCACACCACCCCACAGGGGGGCCCAAACCACAAGGGGCGGGGACCCTAAACCCTAAACCCTAAACCCTAAACCCTAAACCCTAACCCCCAACCCTAAACCCTAAACCCTAAACCTAACCCTCAACCCAAAGCCCAACCACAGCACCCCACAGGGGGGCCAATGGGGGGGGTTCCATGGGGTGGGGGGGGGTGGGGGGGCAGCGACGCTGCACCATATATGTATATCTGTATATATGTATGTTTATATTTATATTTCTATGAGTTTTTAGTTGCTTGCTTATTCAAAATTATAGCAATATACTAATAGCAATAAGAATAGATATCTATACATGCACATACAGATACATAACCTAGAACCCATCTCTCTATTCCTTCGCGTTGTTCCTCGCAGTATTCCTATCATTATTACTACCAATTGTTGCTACCCCATTCCTCAGTTGCATGCTGTCTTGTACTGTGGCAGGCACGTCCTGATCGCTACAGTCCTGCCATTCCTACAGGTCATATCACCAGAGTCACGTGTGGAGCTGCGACATTACAACAGGAGATGCACTCGGCCAAGCGTGGCAAGCAAGGTAAGAAGCGGTGCACGGGCATCTTCGCGCTGGATGCTCATGATTTGGTGTACATGTCCAAGATATTAGCATTTATTTGCTAAATGAACAACGAGATATGCAGAAGGTTATGGCAAAGGCGGAGATGCGCTCGGACACAACCCTTATCAACCTATGTCGCGAACGGTTTGGACACGAAAAACCTGAATTCTCTGTGACCATCTGTGGCATACGAATGTACGCAAAATCATTCAAGGTACGTTGAAAGGAGAGACGGTGAAACATCTTCTTTGATTGGACATCAAACGAGAGCATCAAAAGACAGAACGAATCCTGACATTAAAATCCAAACTCCTCGTCTCGGCGCAGCTGGCTCTGTGCAAGACGGCACGGGTCACCCACAACCAGAAACCTTTGCGAAGGCTGGACATTCAAAAGCTACGGTGAAGCCAGGCGGCGATCTGTCCATGTGCATCACGACGCGCGCCCTCTTCGCTCCCATGTGAACTCTGCAAACCATCCATTGCTCGCCCTAATCCTGGTTTAGGGTGTAGGGTTTTGGGTTTAGGGTTTCGGGCTAAAGGTTCAGGGTTTAAGGAAATGCTGGCAACCGCCCAGACTGCTTTGATTTCACCCTCGTGACTCATGTGGGCCATGTGCGCATTGACCGGTGACAAATCTACGAACATGAAACGTCTCCACCAACGAAAGCTAACAAAAGCTACAACGAGAAACCAGTCCAAACCCACTTCAGCAGCTGTCAACGCGCTTGTCGACATGCATCTAAACTGGCATGGCGTTCTCCAACCAACGCCCACCCTTCATCATCTGACTTCTGATTCCCCTTCCACCCGCCCCTTCCACCCCCCTCCCAAGGGGCTGGATCCCGTTCGGGGGGCTTCGAAGCCTTCGAAGCCTTCGAAGCCGAAGGGTCGAAGGGGGGGGGGTAGGAGGGGGGGTGAGGACGAAGGCTTCGAAGGCTTCGAAGGGTGAGGACGAAGGCTTCGAAGGCTTCGAAGGGTGAGGACGAAGGGGGCTTCGAAGCCTTCGAAGGTGAAGACGAAGGGGGCTTCGAAGCCTTCGAAGGCGAGGACGAAGGGAAGGCTCCGTCTCATCACTACTCCTCTGATTTTCGAATAAAGAAATACAAAAAACCAAAAGAAGATTCGAGGGGGTGGAATTTAGAAGAAATTCCCTTCTTTTTTTTGAACCGACGCCTCTTTACTACATCAGCAGCGCAGTAGGCCGTCCTTGTGGGTCTCAACACTAGAGGTGAAACAGTCGCAGGCGCGAAAACCGAAACAAGCACACACAAAAAACACCACCAAACACAACCACAAAAACCCGAAGCGCCAAACGTCAAACTGTACAAGCCAGCGAGTGAAAAAGAAGTCGTGACTACAAAGAAGCAAACCGCTAGCACAGAGGCCCTTATTGCAAGACAACTTAACGCCCGGCCAGCATGGTGAGACCAATGCAAACAAGAACCTACCTGCACCAATCACTCAGCAGCCCGTCACCCAAAGCAACGCTGCGCCACGTCTGGTACAGACATTAAGCAAAAGTATGGGTAGGCCGCAAGGCAAGGAGCCTCCGTCACCTAAACTGCTCAACGCGTCCGTAGAGACAGTCCCCACACAAGGGCTGTAGAAACAGCACTCAGGACTCCATTGTGGTTGGCAAGAAAGTTGCAAGCACACTAAGCACAACGCACACAGAGTGCCAGAAAAGGCGCCCCCTTCCCCCCCGACGAGCGGGGGCAGACAAGGGGCTGGTGTGGCTACACTATGCTGCAGTCTGCGCTGTGTGAGTTCGGGCGTCCTCACGTAGCTATGGCCATAGGGCAGGCCTGGAGCGCTGCTTGCAAGAGGCCATATTGTTACAGCCCCGCGCAGCGGCCGATTTTTGAGACGGCTGCTGGCTGGCACTTGGGCAGTGTGCTTCCCAGGTACCGGGAGCCTATCGGCTTGGCGTGCTTAGCTTGGTGCAGTTTAAGGCCCACAAGGCTCCTTAACGGTCTGCAGCCAAACCGCGTCAAGTGTGAGAGTCAAGGGGCCTTAGAACACGGAGCCCCGCGCAGCGGCCGATTTTTTGAGAGCACTTCAAGCAGGTTTACCCCGTGACTACACCTGATGCGGGACCCACAGCAAAGTGCTAGGCCTAGTCATCTGGACCTGCTGGGATAGGTCGAAGCAGCAGTTTCTCACATCCTTCTGGGCCTTCTTCGAAGGTTCCGGCAGCTGTTTGCAAGGCTTAATCATGGGCCTTCCGGAGAAGTTTTAGGCAGCAGTTTGAGAGGTCTAATCACTCTGAGCCCTCCAGGGAAGGTTGAGGCAACAGTTTGAAAAGCCTAATCACTTCAGGGCCTTCAGGCAACTGTTGGAACAGCAGTTTGAGAGGCCTAATCATTTCTGGGCCTTCTAAAATCTTGAGGCATCAAGTTTGAGAGATCGACCTGCTTCTGCTTGCCACAGCGCAAAGGGCGGGCGCCCTTCTGGCCGGGCAGTAAGACTGCAGGCAAGTATTTTTTTTTGGACTGACGCCTCTTTACTACATCAGTAGCACAGTAGGCCGGTCTTGTTGGGCTCGACGTAAAGGGTGAAACAAAGTCAGCGCACACAATCCGCCAGACACACCAAGCAACCACCAAGCAAACAAACACCAAAGAAACAAAGCGAGCAATCGCGCTGAACTACTAGATACCCCACGGACTCAGTACTCGAAGTCGTCAATGAAGTCCCGGTTCACAAGGAAGCACAGAGCTTGTGGGGGAATCGCAAATTGCGACATTGCCAGATTCTCAAAACCACCATCATGTAGCCACTGGTGCGACAGCGGTTATTCAAACCGAGGTCATCAGAAGAGGTTCGGATCACGTACTCGTTGTCAAGGACAGACAACCGACACTCAATGGCGAAAGGATGTTGCAAGTCAGACTCCCTAGGGGGGATGAAAGATGTGCATATGCCCCATGGTGGTCAGCCAGTGGGGACTTAACAGCAAGAACAATCAAGGCAAGACCGGCCCAGGGCACTCCATGGTGGTCAGCCAGTGGAGTAGCTCCGAGCTCTGGGTGCTCCATTCACATTGGCGTACAAGTGCCCACCCAGAGAGGTGTCCGCACCCGGCACAGGGGGCATATGCCCCATGGAGGTCAGCCAGTGGGGACTTGACAGCAAGAACAATCAAAGCAGGACCGGCCCAGGGCACTCCATGGTGGTCAGCCAGTGGAGTAGCTCCGAGCACAGGGTTCTCCAGTCAACCTGGCGCACAAGTGCCCACCCAGAGAGGTGCCCGCGCACGGCCAGAGGGGGGGCGAGAGTAGCTACAGCTACCGATTCCACGGGGAGAGTCCACAGCGAGTTACCAACCCCTTAACACCACAGGGTTTATAATGACAACGAGGAACCTCCCAGTCCAGGCATCTCACACAAGGCCACGCAACCTTGGCGCTGGCCTGCGCGTCGGCACACATCGGGTCCCTCCAAACCCAAACCCGCGAGGTACGTCGGTAAGGAGATGGGAGGGCTCACATCACATTGGTGCCGAAGTGCAAGGATCTCAGGGTGACCCTCTAGAGTCTCAAGAGGGCCAGGTTGTTCTACAAGTGGGGAATGGCTCCCTGCCAAGTCAGCGGGCGCATAATCTCCACGTAGAAGTGTCCACAGCCAGCGCGCCGAACTGCTAGGTCACCCTGTGCACTCAGTACTCGAAATCGTCGAAGAGGCCGGGAGCACACATGTAGCACCGAGTGCGCAGGTGCGTCGCAAGAGGCGACGTTGCCAGATTCACAAAACCACCATCATGCAGCCACCGATGCGACTACATTCAGCACCAGCCAAGGCCGTTCACGAGAAGGTTCGCAAGCCCGCCATCACAGGTGGGGCATAGTCGTGCCTTGGCACGGGACGTTGCAGGTGTCAACCTTCTTGATCCGAAGTAGAAAGTTGCCCCATGGTGGTCAGCCAGTGGGGACTTAACGGCAAGAGCAAAGGGTAGGACCAGCCCAGAGCACTCCATGGTGGTCAGCCAGTGGAGCCTCTCCGAGCACAAGGCGCAACGTGCTTTTGACTCACAAGAGTCTCGTCCGACGGCCAAAGCAGGCTTGACTGCTTCGTTCCAGTCAGAGCCATCAGGTAAACCCAAGCAGGCGGGGACCCCACCTGCCCCGCAGGAAGCGGGAGAGTCCCCCAGTCGAAACTTCGCACTCAAGGCCAAGAAAATATCACCTTGGCCGGTGAGGGTTGAGGGTTCAATAACCAGAATCAGACCCTCCATGCCCAAACCGACAGACGCCGGCGAGGAGATGTGAGGGCTCACATCACGCTTGGCCACCTACCGATGGGGAGGTAGTCATGTATGGCTGCTTTGACGCAAGCAGAGATATACACCCAAGCAGGCAGGGAACCCCGCAGCAACCCAAGCACAGGCGAGAATGGCTCTCGTGAAGGCCAGGTTGTCCACAGGTGCTCGATGGCAATTGCCAGGGAAGTGGGAACCTTATCTCCGCGTAAAAGTGTCCACAGCCCAGAAGCAGCATCCCCAAGCTGGTCTCTCCCAATTGGCATGACGCCGTTGTACGACACGGGGGTGTCACCGTCCAGACGAGAGATGCTCAACACTCAAGTCCGAGGGGTTCACACACGGTCGTAGCACATAGAAGCGGGCAACCTGCCCACCAAGAGGGGGCAGAGGAAAGGAAGATTGGCCGGTTTTACCGATGATAAAGCTGGAACATCCAGGCAGGACCGTTCCAGGGTAGTCCGTGGCAAATGGCCAGTGGAGCAACCACGAAAGAAAGGCCCCCCGTTCCCACAGGCACACCGCGGGGCCGACCCAGAAGGGTGTTCGCAGCTGCAAGCTGTAAGCACACAAAAGACAAGCACGATCCAATCCGTGGCATAGGCCACGAGAGGGTTGCCAAACCCAGAGTATCCCGAGGTAGTTTTGCGGCATTTAGCGGTGAGGAGATGTGAGGGCTCACATCACGCTAGGCAGCATGCCATGAAAGGACTCAATGGTGCGTTCGCATGGCGTCAGTAAGAGCCTTCAGATGACAGTTTGCTGTCTATTGCCAGGAGCCATCCCAGTCCGGACGCCGGGAGCGATGGCCAGCTGAGGTGGTATGGGAGCGCCTCCCTCGGCTGGGCATGACCTGCATTGGAGGCAGCTCTTGCTCCTCAACCCCCCACTCAGGGATGCCGTCCGGAATGGGGATACGCATGTATCTTGTCATTGAGGTTTGGGCCGCGTGCCACATCACCCGGACAGCTTCCTGGATTTGCCTGTACTGCACAACACCTTCGTCCTTATACTGAAAGGGGAAGGAGGTAACTGCAGCACGCAGGGCCGAAGGCTCAGGGTCCTTGGGGGTGCCATGACAGTACATCCTAAACCAGAAGCTGTTGAGGCGCTGCTTGGTTGGATGTTTGGCTCGCATGAGCCCCTTAATGGCAGCCCAATGAGCAGTGGCTGCGTCATACCACGCATTTTGGGGACGGTGGGGCCCATGCTTGGTGGGTGTGGTGCTGATCCCTTTCCAATGCGCATCAAAGATGACTGGCAGCCGGAAAGGGGCGGAGACATCCACTTCTCGCAAAGCTGCAAGGTCAGTGGTTCGCAGCTCCGAGAAGCGCCAATCATTCACCTGTGCCTCGGGTTCGTCCTCCGCGTCAGACATGTCATCCATCGGGCAGGGAGAGCCTTCGTTAGTTTCGGAAGAGATGCTGACGACCTCCGGCGAGGTTGCTGCAGTGTTCACTTCCACAGGTGCAGCACAGGGCGAGGAGAGCAAGCACTCTAGGGGCAACACTCGCCGTAGAAAAACAGCCATTCTGTGAGAAGTGTCAGGCCATTCCAAGTTAAAAACTGACCAAAAATGTTCAATGTTTTGGTTGGCCACCGAGGCCGCAAGAGCAAGCCGGATGGCGTCAAGGAAATGGGCAGGAGGGAGGTCCGGCCTAAATTCTTGATAGTGCCTTTGCCCAAGTGTCTGTGTGCCCTGCAGCGTGATGCCTAGGAACGTATTCAGGCTGGGCTGGGCAAGCCTGGCCGTTTCCACGTCCGTGTGCTTAGCAGCTGCGGCCCATGCCTGCAAGGCTTCTTGGGAGGCTTGGCCAGTGACTTGTGGCAGTCCACTGTGCGCGTCCATCACATATTTGGTAGTAGGGCACGTGGGACACCGATAAGCGCGGCCAGCCAAGAAGGCCACCATGGCTGCAGGCGGCACATTGATCTGCAGGTCAGTAATTTTATTGTCAGATTCAGGAAAACCAATAACAATGGGCAGCCCTGCCGTACGCTCCAGGGGACCTTTTTGGTGGGACTCGAATGCGAGCAGAAGTGCACCCAGCCAATAATCTGGGTCAGCGTAGCTGAGCATTGCAGGAAAACTGGCATTGATGACACTCGGCAAGTCCGACACCGCAGAGAAAAGATCCGCGATGTACTGCGCTGTGGTAAGAAAGCCATACCCCACCAGGGACTCCGAAAGCCTCGCTTTGTCCAGCTGCGGGACCGGGCAATCCAACATTTGAGCAAGGTCGAAATGCTGCAATGCCCCCGACAATCTAAGGCACTGCGTGATGATAGGGTCATAAACCTTCAAATACGCTGCCGGAAACGTTTCAGGCAAATGCAGTAGCGTGTCAGCGATTCCGAGCAGCATACCCGAGTCTTGCAGCTGGTTCGGTATGCCGTTCAAAAACACCTCATAGGCCCTATATGCCCGAAGCTGCTGGCAGTGTGTTGTGAGGTGTTGCGAGTCACGCAGGTTCATGTAGGGCCGAGGTTTGACATTCTTACCAAAGTGATGTCCCGCTGCAAGTGCGCGCCACATGAGATCACAGACCGAGCCTGTGTTGCTCTGCATGATGGTTGCGCAGGCTGGGGCGCTGGGATCGCGGGTGCCGCTGGGCTCGCTAGGCCCTCGAGGCTTGGCTTTTGGTGGTTCCAGCTGTTGAGAGCCGTCTTCGTCCAAAGCGAGAGGCCGACTTTCCTTGCGAGCTTGGACAGCGGGCACAGGCCTGGCGGGGATGGGCGTCAGGCCATGGGGAGGCATAGGGAGATCCGATTTTGGTTCCGTCAGGCCAAGTGAGTCCGTGGGAGACTTAGCGCAAGGGGGCTGTGACGCCTCAACCGTCCGAATCCCATCCGGAGATGCTGTGTGCGTGGGCCGTGTCCGGGGGCTGGGTGGACGTCGTACGCCAGGCGGCGGGTCCCTAATGTTGCCGCCACTACGGGGTGGACACGAGGCGGCGCTACCCCCTCCGATCCTGTGATCAGCTTCACTAGAGGGAGTCGTCACACAAGCATCCAGAGCAATAGGACTCGCGGCCGGCACAACCGCATGCTCTTTCGTTGCAGGCTCCTTCGTCAGTGGTCCTCTCTCCCGCGTTGGGGTGCCGCAAGGGGTTCGGGAAACGTCCCGTCTAGCTGGCGGAGGCGGGCTGACAGCTGCCGCAATGGAGCCCCTCGCGGCCCGAGGCTGGAGCCATGGTGTACCCCACCGCTCGCCATGGCGCGGGTTGGTGGTAGCCTCGCCTTGGGCTGGCGACTGCTGCGGCGTAGGAACCTCGACTGCAGTAGCAACTACCACGTCGGGACTGTGACTACCCGCGGGCACAGGGCTGTTTCCCGGAGAGTCCACATCAATCGCAGTTTCGGAGGCAGCCTTACCCGTACGAACCGGCAGGAGGTGAAGACCACGGGGGGCTCGCAGTATGCCGGCCTTGTGTTCGAAAGCCGGGTCAGCGCGTTGAGCCGATCCCCGCTTGGGCGGCATCCTAATGCTGGTGTCCCCTAGCAAGCAGGTGAGGTACTGGGCGACCCCATCTCCTTCCCTTACCGGCTGGAAGGGGACACAGTACACAGCATTGGGCAGGGGCTCCAGGACGAAGCCGCGCGTTTGCAGACTAACAATGGTGCCCGAGTAGGAGTTGGAGGGGACTCCCCATCCTTCTTGCTGAAGTGTGCGGTAAAAAACCTCCCGCTTATCTCCCCAGGTGGCCTTCAAAGCCCACGCTTGATGCAGGGGTGGTGTTCCAAAGAGGTCCAGCCCAACTTTGCGTTCCGCAGGCAGCACGATGCTGGCTCCTGTCCGTTCTCGGAAGGCTTGCTTGTGTAATGCCGTTGCAATGCCAGGGCCATGCTCCACAAGCTGGCTTGTGCGCGCACATATTCAGCGCATTCAATTAGGCCTCCGGTTGCGCAGGCCGCCATTTGGAAGCACGCACCTATACCATCCGAGTAGTGCGGTGCCACGAAAACCAAAGCCCCAAGCCCTCTCGTGAAGGAGGAGGTGGCTCGGGCAAACCCAGCCTCGCTACTAAACAGGAATCCAGAAGCCCGACATGTCACAAAAACACATATCCCAAATGTGGGGCCAGTGGAGCAGGCCGTGGTGATAGCGCCGAAGAAGCGTTTAAGGGACCCTATGCGATTCATGAGGAAGGTCCGAAACGTCACAAGGCTCCAAGTGTTGGGCGCGCCAGTCAGCGGGAAGTCTTCCGCGGTTTGGCAGGCTTCCAGTAGGCTCATATCGTCATCGCCCAGTGGGTCCGCGGGGAGACTCAACTGCAGCATAAACTTCATTTGGGTAACAATCCTGGCAAAATACTGAGAGACCATCCCGACGGGGGAGTCAGGATAGACCTGGCGCCCAAAAGTGAGCACAATGTCCGCCAGGACCATGCTGAGGTCGTAGCTTCTGCCTAGCTTGGTTTGGGTCTCATCCTGATCTTGTACCCGTACCCATCGACACGTTTCCATCCACCTGCCTGCAAGGCTACGCAGTGGCCGCCCGAGCAGGTGCTGCATCGTGGGGCCTGGCGGCATACGTAGCCGAGGGACCCCGCCTATCAGCTCGAAGCGGCACGCCTCCGAGCACCGACATGCGTATAGAATGGCCGCAATCTCAGGAGGGAGGCGCACGGATGAACAGAGCGAGAGGTTGACAGCCGGCCCGACAATGGCCTTCAGCCCGGCGGCCTGCATGACTGTCTCGGCTTGCTTCGGTTTGACGATGCTCATGCAGAGAATCGATTCCAGCATCGAGACCGCTGAGAACAATACCTCAGACGCTCCAGAGGAACGGTGGGGCTTGCCCCAAGAGGGCATCTCGCCTTGTCCCTTTTTCCACGGGCCGGAACTTTGGGCCGTTTGCCGCAAAAGGGCCGCAGGCAAGGTGGCTGGCGTGTGGAGGTCGGCAGGGACCGCATTGAGGCCACAGATCTTTTGCTCCAGCAACTCCGTGACGAAGTGGTAATTGGGTCGCGATCCTCCAGCGGGCTGTCTGTGGTCGCCAATCATGACATCAAGTGCATGCTTGATGTGCGCCAGAATGGTGTTGGAACCAGGCGTGCCCAATTGCTGGGCTTCATCTCGGAGGAGCAACTCAACATCCTTTAGACGGTTAATGAGCTGCGAGTAGGGAAAGCTAAGCCTTGCCACAATCGTACCATGTGTCGTGGCTACAAGTAGCCCCCGGTACAAATCGTGCACATCAAAAGGGAGCTTATGTGTGTCCTTCTCCTTGTTACCCGGTATGCGAACGATGCGGCTGCGAACAAATTCATTGCTAGCAGTCGTGAGCCTATCAACCGCTTCGACATAGGCCCGAACCGATTCATTGCCATGAGCGGTGTACAGGGTGAGCCGGCTCGTCAGGCACGCAAGGAGTACTCCTAGAAACGCGCAGGATCGTGTCTTCCCGCTGCCGGGCGCACCCGTTATGAATACAGAAGTACGATTAGCGGCCAGGCCGTACGAACACGCTCCCAGCAGCGCTGCCAGGTGTCCGTCCGCCCCCCAAAAGGTATCACAGAGGCGCGTAAGGAAGGCGGGACCAACCGCGAGCGCAAAGATGCTGGCTCGAGTCCTCGGATCGTGCTCGTTGCTCAACGAGTCATGGGACAGGCGTAGACACTCCGCATGCCACAGCGCAGGAGTCCGGGCGTCCTCTTGGCCGGGCAGCGGAGAGTCAGGCAGCGTAGCTAACACGCCACTCAGCAGCGTTGGCGTCCATTCCTTGCGATAGGATTGTTCCTCCGTAAGCCAAAGGTTGAGGAAGCTTTGCAAGGGGTTGGAAGCCCCCGGATGGCATCAAGAGGCGAGTCTTCTAGCGGAACGCCCAATGCAACATGCTGCCTTTCCCTAGGCATGTGTAACAGAGCATCCCAAAGCGGGGTAGAGGCTCCTCCGGGCAGAACCTCAAGCTGGCTGACTCTCGGCAGTGAGGGTCGTTGCGCGAATTGGTTGTGCTGTTCATCAGTTAAGAGCAGGGCAATGGTTATATTGACTGGCTGCATGGCCTTACTTTCCCCAGGGCCGGTGAAAAGCTTCTTCGGGGCGAGGAGCTCTATAAACATGCCTGGGTAGGCCACATCCCCCTTGTCTTCTCTCAAGGTAACCAGCAAAGCAGTGCCCTTGGCCGGCACTTTACCAGCGACAGCAAACCACTTTTTAGCCCAGTCAGGGACATCCGCCAACTCCGGTGTAAGGAGCATGACCGATGCCCTTGGGTAAACTCGATGGAGAAGGCAGATTGGCCATGTATGCGTGCCGGGCTTTATCGCCACAGGGGTGGCGGCCCGCTTGACCGCAGCTTGCTCAGGGTAGTGATACTGTTCCGAGGGCTCCTCCTCGATTTCTGCTTCCGAGGCCATGGCTAAAAACTGATAACCCAGCATGTCAACCAGGCGCTCTAACGACAGGTGGGGGAGCCACATACCCAAAACTAGCTTCATCGTGGGACCAAGTTCATGATACGGGGGCGGCAAATCAGCCAGATGCGGCTTGGCATCCGTCAGGAGGACTTGGGTACAGTCAGCACGGAGACTTGCAATGCTCCGGTTCTCAGCGGAAGGTATCCGGAGAAAAGCCTCCATATCGGGGCGTTTTATTTGCCGTCCCAGCACGGAGTTGATGAAAGTTTTAGACTTATCCGAAAGCTGGACAGAGCCACACGCAACCCCCATCAAACCTGCTCGCACTGTGCGATCCATCCGGGGGTCGGCCAAGCCGCAAATCTTTTTAGTCAATTCCTTATGCACATAATCCCCCGGCGTGAGCTGGAATAGCTCTTCACTGTGGACAAAGTGACCATAAGAGTGTCCACCACTGCCAAGTGACTCAGGTCCAGTGAAGTAGTAGAGACGCGCGCCCGCGCCAATCGCTTGCGTCCTTGCTGCCTGGCTGGGCCGGAAGATACAAAGCCGGTCGCTCTCATGATGGACAAGACTAACAGCGTGCCGTAATTCCGAACCCAGGATATATTGCAGCATGGCCCGTGGCATGGCAACGCCGCCCAAGCGTGCCTTGATGTGGACAAAATCGCCCTTGCAGTCAGGAAGCTTTTGGCGCTCATGCCAAGCGATAGCCACAGCAGCGCCCGTATACGACCCAGCTGAGAAACCCGTAACGCACAGTTTGCACTCGCCAGCTCTACCCGCGGCGAGGCCCACATGCAGAGCGGTCAGCGCAGCAGTATGTGGCATGTGCAAGTGAGCCAGGGCAGGGCACATTGTCAAGGAGGCTTCTACCGAGCTCTAGCACGAACCGCCGCTGGCAGACCGCATCCTTCGACCTGAGGGTACAGAGCACGTGCCCACAGCTGGGCGGCTTGGGGCAGGAGCAACAATGCATGTGCGGCATTACCGCTGGTCGAAAGCAACAACGGGCGTTGTGTGTCCTCATATCGGACCTTTTGGCCCTGGTTGTCCCGGACTGTTTCCATTTCTAAGCCAGTGAGTGCATAGGAATTGGCTGTGTGAATGATGCTACCCGACACAGTGGGGGGCGTATTCTCGGCCTTCCCATTCATCCCGCTAATGAAGAGCGACCGACATTCCCCTGAGGGGGTTAGGTGAGGCTTTGGAGGCGGGTACTGGTAGGCAGGAAAGGCAAAGGCTGCCAGGGCTTGTTGCACACGCATGGCTAGTCCATCATCCCAGTATTGACTGAGGCCCAACGGCGTGACCTTTATGTCTGCGGCGAAGAGAGGCCACGGCAGATCCGCCTGGGCTAACCAAGCATGCGCAGCGGCAGCAAGAAGAGCAAGCGGCCCAGTGGGGGTATTGGGTCGACTGCGCCATTTCGGGGTGGCCCTGCAGGAAGATAGGGCCTCTTTCTTCCAAAACATGAGGACCCCAGGGAAGAGCTGGAGCCGCACTGGTCCACTGCCCTTTTGCCCAACAGAGGCCCACAGAGGGACGGTGTCCCCGTTGCCCCAGACCGACTCGGGTAGAGTAGGCAGCCGTAACACACTCCCCCACTGCGGCAAGATGTTTTTGCCTTTGGCACCATATCCATGCACAAAAGGAGGGGGTATAACCTCGGCGTATCGGTTCGCCATGAATAAGTCAGGACCAGGTAGGATTGCCAAACGGGAGTGCGAGCCGCCGTAACCCATGAGCAGGGGAAGAAATCCCTGTTCATATGGGCCTTGTCCCCACGTTTTGACCCCTCTGACCTGCCTGACTGGGGAGGTGCCAAACTGGATGTTTGGCTCTGGCCGGCCAGCAGTAAGGTCGGCCGTTTTCCACGCAACCTCATGTATGTATCTTCCTAAAAGTGCCCACGCAAACACAAAGTCAGAGTGCTTGTGAGCAGTGGTTCCGGCAAGAGGGGTGTTGCGTAGACATTGCCGATAATGGATCTGGTCCAACGGCACCTGCTCATGCATACCAGGCAATGGAGTGGGCACTTCACTGGGCATGATGACTAGCTGCAGGGCTCGGCTCAACGCAGTACCAATTGAGGTCACCGCACTAGCGACGTTGCCAGGGATGCAGAAGCGAGGGGGCCGGGGATGTTTGCCGTCCGGAGCATTCGGGTAGAAGAGGACCAATCCCCCATTTGCTTCGAGCTGGTCCTCGGACGCACAAACCATGCCAATTGAGTTTGGCGATCGGGCCCCACACGGTATGGACCCGTCCGGCGAGCAACTCCACGGCGAGGCTGGAAGCGAGCCACAGGGCTGTGTCTCGTCCATCTCGACTTCCATGCTGCCCAGTGACTCCGTCGAGAGGGTATTGGGCAGTAGATCGAGGACTGCAAACCTTCGCAGCTCTTCTGCTTCCCACCTGGCAGTGAACAAGGTGTCATGGTCAAGCAACATCAAGACCACCCCTGGCGCAAGGACTCTGAGGACTGCCAGAATTTCGGGCCCCGCCCACGTAAAGTGCACAGAAGCTAGCCCCGCTTCCTTGGTATTAACCAAGATGGGAAACCACCTCTCCTTAAACGGGCCTTCCCACTGCATGCGTGCTACTAAATGCCGGACAAAGTAGGGGAAGTGCGGAATAGACAAGAAGCAGCGACTATCCGTGACTAAGAGCAGGACATGGGCTCCTGCGGACTCAGCAGCCCGGAGCTGTGGAAGTAGGCAGCCGAGTAATGCATTGTAGTCAATCTCTGGGTGGAGACCTTGCGGCTCAGGCGGTTCGCCGGAAATGGCTCCCGAGGCCAGTTTCAATGGCAGTACGCCGCTAGGGGTGGGCTCAGAGAAATTCTGATTACTTTCTAGTGCCTGCGCGAGATCGTCAGGCTCCTGAGGCCCCGGCGCATGGTCAGCACTGAGAGTGCGAAGCTGGCATATAGCCTGCATTGCGGTCGCCGCAAGGACCTGTGGACCTGGGTGGCTAGGGACCTGCCATGGCGGCAGGTCGGCTGCAACTGGCGCGGGAGGTGGCCTCCCATGTGGAATTCGTGGCTCGATCCTACTGACCTCACTCACTGGGTATGCTCCAACACGTGGAGGAATCGGCGGTATGGGAGGGCGAGGACTATTATCCGGCCAGCAGACCCTAGGTGGATTAGGTGATGGAGTTTGCCAGGGCCCGGGAGACAGGGCTGTCTCCCTACCCGCTGCTTGTTCGGTGAGAACACTCCCCCAAGGGGGAAGGTCTATCGCGTCACCAGGCACAGCACTGTGCGTGGACACCGCTCGTCCCATGAGGGCACTGCTATGCGGCATGATGCCGATGCCTGGCCTCCATGCATGCAGGAGAAAACAGCGAACCGTGGGTTGCCGGGCGAAGCAGACGGCGTTGCTGTTTCTCAAAAAGGCAGAATGGTCCAGACACAACAAGGGTTGTATTTCCGGCGGAAAGTATCAGCACCAACCGGCAGCATCGAGTTCGTGAGGCAGGATGACGCCGGCTTGCATCTGCCTGGTCATTGCGACATCACTGGTCCCTAAAGTGGCAAGTGCAGTGAGTTGCCCTCTCCTGGCAACGTGGACTTGGAGCACTTGCGCTCCAACCCGGATCGCGTACGGTTGACAGGCATACGACTCCATGGCATCACTCACCGAACATGGCAGGCCAAACTCATGTGACTACCCCACAGACAGCGGAAAACCACGAGGCAACCTCCAGACACGAAGATCCCTGGAAAGCCCTTTCAAAAACTACGGAGGGACACAAGGAAGGGGAGGACCAAACAGAAGCACAACACACAGGAGAGAAGAAGCAGAAAGGCGAGAAAAAACCAGTCAGGAGCGTTACAACCCTCTACACAATGGGTCCTCGTTCAGTCAGCCTGCCACCCTTAGCTTGAGCCAGGGCACATCCAACGCGCAACCTGAAAAGGGATGCAGCGTGTCATCGCAGGTGGCTGTTTGTTACTTGTGGCTGCAATGTGCTGCATGTACAAAGCAATGACCTGGAGACAATGGCATCCTTTACTTTGTCCGTGCACAGTAGTAGCACCAGAACGCAGGCGTACCTCGGTTGCTGGTCTGTTTGTAGCGGCAACACAAGGGCCGGCGCGCATAAATCGATTAAAATGGAAAAAGGAAGGTACTCTCTACCCTGCCCCGACGACTACTCCGGGAGCTCGATATGGTCCGCCAACAGCCAATCAGGATCGCTCAGCAATGCAGGCCACACCACATGCTCCGGGTCCTTGCCGATAACCACCTGGCGGATTGTGAGGCCGGGGGCCTAGGGGTACTGCGTGCGTCCGTAGCCCTTGAAGGCGGTAAAGTGTGAGTCTTCGGAAAGGGCTTCTGTGACAGGAGGCACGCGATGATTGCCCCGCACCGAGTAGCACATCCGAAGGTGGTGCTGAAAGGTCTCTACGTCCTTTCGTCCGCCATAGACTAAAAATTCGTGTCTCCCCGCTCGTTGGGGCTGGCAGCAAAGAAGGCAGCCTAATGGGGCCCATGCAAACACAAGCCCGGAAGGTCGCATGGGCCTCGGAACTTGCAATCTGGTAGGTGATGGTTCCTCCAGAGCCAAGGCCCATGAGATATGTGGGCAAGGAGATGCGAGGGCTCGCATCACGTTGGACGGCCAGTAGGAGCGGTAGAATTTCCATTGTGTACACTGCCTTGGTCCAGGCAGCACCGTCAGGCGGGCGGTGAGCCTGCTTGCCCCGCCACAGGCCATGCGCAGGCAATGACGGCCTTTTTGAAAGCCAGGTTGCTCCACAGATACTCGATGGCCCCTTGCCAAGGCAGTGGGTGCATATTCTCCACATAGAAGTCCACAACCAGGGAGGAGAAGCACTATCGAGTTGGCTTCCCCTGCATCCGCACTCGGCCGGCGGAGGTGTTTTTTTTTTTCTTAGGTCTGGCTCTCCCTTTTTTTTTCCTAGGTCTGGCTCGACACGTGGGTGGTTGAGGGGCTGCAAATACAGTAATTTGCAGTGTTTTACACGTTTGGAGCTCCTGAATCATTGCAAAAACCACAGCAACACCTGTAAATCATGGTATTTCTGGGCGGTTGAAGGGCTGCAAATACTGTAATTTGCAGTGTTTTGCGCGTTTGGAGTTTCTGCAAAAACCACAGCAACACCTGTAAATCATGGTATTTCTGGGCGGTTGAGGGGCTGCAAAAACTGTAATTTGCCGTGTTTCGCGCGTTTGCAGCTTCTGAATCATTGCAAAAACCGCAGCAAAACTTATAAATCATAGTATGTCTGGGCGGTCAAGGGGCTGTAAATACTGTAATTTGGTCTTAAAAAGATTTATATGCCTTGGAACAAGCTTGCACGGCCTAAAAAAAGCGGGGGGGTTGGGGGGGCCGCACCCCCCCCCATTTGCAAACGCAATGATCGCATGATGGGAAAAATTTCAAAGACTCATATGATCGAGGCAAGCTTGCACGGATTGAAAGAAGCGGAGGGGGGGGGGGGGGGGGGGGGGGTCGCAGCCCCCCCCATTTGCAAACACAATGATAGCCCCCCCTTCTTCCATTTGCAAACACAATGCTCCCGTGTTGGGTTAAAAAGGATTCGTATGCTTGGAAAAAGCTTGCGCAGCCTAAAAACAGCGGGGGGGGTTAGGGGGCCGCAGCCCCCCCCATTTGCAAACACAATGATCGCCTGATGGGAAAAATTTCAATCACTCATATGATCGAGGCAAGCTTGCACGGATTGAAAGAGGTCGGGGGGGGGTTGGGGGGGTCGCAGCCACCCCCCCCCATTTGCAAACACAATTATAACCCCCCTCGTCCATTTGCAAACACCATTCTCGCATGTTGGTTTAAAAAGGATTCATATGCTTTGAAACAAGCTTGCGCAGCCGAAAAAAAAGCGGGGGGGTTGTGGGGGGGGCGCAGCCCCCCCCATTTGCAAACACAATGATCGCATGATGGGTTTTGAAAAGACTCATATTATGCTTTGAAGCAAGGTTACATGGCCTAAAAAAAGCGGGGGGGTTGGGGGGGGGCGCAGCCCCCCCCCATTTGCAAACACAATGATCGCCTGATGGGTTTTGAAAAGACTCATATTATGCTTTGAAGCAAGGTTACATGGCCTAAAAAAAGCGGGGGGGTTGGGGGGGGGCGCAGCCCCCCCCATTTGCAAACACAATGATCGCATGATGGGTTTTGAAAAGACTCATATTGTGCTATGGGGAAAAATTTAAATCACTCATATGATCGAGCAAGCTTGCACGGATTGAAAGAGGTCGGGGGGGGGGGGGTTGGGGGGTTGGCAGCCACCCCCCCCCATTTGCAAACACAATTATAACCCCCCCCCCCCTCGTCCATTTGCAAACACCATTCTCGCATGTTGGTTTAAAAAGGATTCATATGCTTTGAAACAAGCTTGCGCAGCCGAAAAAAAGCGGGGGGGTTGGGGGGGGCGCAGCCCCCCCATTTGCAAACACAATGATCGCATGATGGGTTTTGAAAAGACTCATATTATGCGTTGAAGCAAGGTTACATGGCCTAAAAAAAGCGGGGGGGTTGGGGAGGGCGCAGCCCCACCCATTTGCAAACACAATGATCGCCTGATAGGTTTTGAAAAGACTCATATTGTGCTTTGAAGCAAGGTTACATGGCCTAAAAGAAGCGGGGGGCAAACACAATGATCGCCTGATGGTTTTGGAAAAGACTCATATGGATTGAAACAAGCTTGCACGGCTCAAAACAAGCGGGGGGTTGAAGGGGGGGGGGGCGTAGCCCCCCCATTTGCAAACACAATGATCGCATGATGAGTCTTAAACATTCAAAAGACTCATATGATTCAAAACAAGATTGCACGGGAAAAAACTTGCAAACACAATGGTTTTTTAAAGGTTCATATGCTTTGAAGCAAGCTAGGACCAGAGGCCCGCAGGACCAGAAGACCACAGGACCAGAGGATGACGGGACCAGAGGACCAGAGGACCGCGGACCAAAGGACCAGAGGGACCACGGACCAGAGGACCAGCGAACCACGGGACCAGAGGACCAGAGGACCACAGGACCAGCCAGACCTAAGAAAAGGAGAAAAGAAGAGCCAGACCGAAAAAAAAAAAAAAAACCACCGGACCCAGGGGCCGGGAGACACAAGGAGGGTTGAACTGCCATGACTCACTGTAATCCAGGTGTTTTCACGCCCAGCTACGAGCGGAGGGACGACCAATGGAGGAGGCTGCAGGTTCTCCAGGCCAAGGGGCTCTTGCAATGCCATGGCGAAGAAGGGGCAGCCAACCCAATTGATGGTGCAAGGTAGAGGAAGACTGGACAGTCTTGCCTGAGAGCCGTGGAGACTACATCAGCAATAAAACATGATCAATGGTTTCCTACGCCGTGTAAGTGCGGGCGCACTCACGTGGCATGAGCAACGCAACCGCTTGATTCCGTCATGTCTACAAGTTCTACAAGTTTTCATCGTGTTCGATGGCTCCAACTTGCTCCCTTGTTCCGTGCCGCCAGGGCTCACAGGAGCAGGCGTCCGCTTGCTCTTCCCGAACCAACTGCACTGCAAGGAATCCGCGATGCCTCGGCAGCCCAAGAACGTCCTAATCAAAGGAATATTTTTTCCAATTTACCTCATAAAAGCGCATGCATGGCGTGTCACTGCCGATGAAGTCAATTTGCTTTTGCAAGCGATGTTCGATGCTGTCCCCAATGATGATGCCGTCATTCTGGAGTGGGTAGGCGTGCTTCCTCGATGAACGTATTGCTACCGACATTCTCGAGCATTTTAGATGACGAGACCATGCATCTGCTTGAGCAATCGGCATTCGGACAGTGACATCTAGCGCTGACCTTGGTACCTGCATCTCTTCTCAAGGCAGTTAGATCCATTTAGTTCTCTGTGCAAGTTTGACGAGCAGTAACCGCCCACCGCAATTTCCGAGCAGGGACTCAGTGAAGCGGCTCAAGGGCTCCCGTTCGGGTTGCTCCCTTGCTTCCGAGTATCACCTGCGGAGAATCTTGTGCGGGTGCGGGAGTGATTTGATGTTGGGTACGTGAGTGCGCCCGCACTCACACGCCCTGTCCCCCGATGAATTAATGGGCAGTTTGCGCGAACACATCTCTGCTGCTCTCAGGTAAGATCTCTCCGCCTTGCTCACAGTCATTGTTCCACTTCTTTCTAACACTGGCGCACAATCTGCGTGTTGTGCACAGAAATTCAGGTGAACTGCTATGCAACCAAGAAATTAGTGGCTGCTACTACTACTATTATTATTGCGATTTCTACTACTACGACGACTACTACTACTATTACTACTACTGCTACTTCTACTACTACTACGATTATTACTACTGCTACTACTACTACTACTACTACTACTACTACTACTACTACTACTACTGCTACTGCTATTGCTCTTGCTCTTGCTCTTGCTATTGCTACTGCTACTACTACCACCTACTACTAGTGCTACTACTACTACTACTACTACTACTACTACTACTACTACTACTACTACTACTACTACTACTACTGCTATGAGTACTACTACTACTACTACTACTACTACTACTACTACTACTACTACTACTACTACTACTACTACTCCTACTGCTACTGCTACTGCTACTGCTACTGCTCCTATTACTACTACTACTACGACGACTACTACTACTGCTGCTACTGCTACTGCTACGACTACTACTACTATTACTACTACTACTACTACTACTACTACTACTACTACTACTACTACTACTACTACTACTACTACTACTACTACTTACTACTACTACTACTACTACTACTACTACTACTACTACTACTACTACTACTACTACTACTACTACTACTACTACTACTACTACTACTACTATTACTACTAGGTGTCGGTACCATTCGCGACGCTGCATTTTCCTTGGATTCCTAGTGCTAAAACCAAGGTTTCGCGCACATTCCAGGCTCCAGTGCCCCTTCCTCTTTTCTTCTTGCTACTTGCGCCGAAACATCGGTATCTACGACACTTCGTGGCTTCTTTGCGTGCGAATGGCCAGAGCATCCATGTCCGCACGATGAGAACGTCCGTGTTACCAGCGCATCCATGTTGACACGATGATAACTGGTAACGTCCGTGTTACCAGAGCATCCATGTCCGCACGATGATAACGTCCGTGTTACCAGAACATCCATGTCCGCGCGATGATAACGTTTGTGTGACCACTGCGTGCGCGTGGCCAGAGCATCCATGTCCGCGCGATGATAACCTCCATGCAAAAACATCGGTATTTGCGACGCTTCGTGGCTTCACGGCGTGCGAATGGCCAGAGCATCCATGTCCGTGCGACGATAACGTCCCTGTTACCAGTTACCAGAGCATTTATGTCCGCGCGATGATAACGTCCTTGTTACCAGAGCATGCATGTCCGCTTGAGCCCAGCACTGAACTCCGCTCAGTGTCTTCCATGTCAAAAAAAACAAGATAAGGGGAACTCTGCCAATCACCTGCCATCAGCTGAAAACACTGTAAAACGCGTACGTAACCAGCGCGTACTACTACTACTACTTCTACTACTACTACTACTGCTACTTCTACTACTACTACTACTACTACTACTACTACTACTACTGCTACTGCTACTGCTACTGCTACTGCTACTACTACTACTACTACTACTACTACTACTACTACTACTACTACTACTACTACTGCTACTGCTACTGCTACTGCTACTGCTGCTACTGCTACTGCTACTGCTACTACTACTACTACTACTACTACTACTACTACTACTACTACTACTACTACTACTACTACTACTACTACTACTACACTACTACTCTTCCTACCACTCCCTTCTACAACTACTGGGTTGCCGACACCACTACCGACCACTCCTACGATGAAGACGCGACGGCTACAACGCCACTACTACTGCCAATGGTGACGCGACTGACAACACCACTAACAACAAGCACAAACAACAACCAGACAACAACAACCACACCGACAACAACAACCATAACCAGACACACCCACAACAACTACAACAACACAACAACCACAACCAACCCAGCCTAGCTTCTTTTCACAGTACCAGCGCTTTTCTGCAACCTCACTGCCAACAACAAAAACACTTTCTGCAAGCGCGAGTTGTTATTTGCCAATGTGGTTAAAAAATATTTCAAAGGTTTTGGTGTCTCAAGACAGTCAATCCGAGGCATGATGACAAATTGAAAAGTCAGCGAGTTTTTTGAATTTTTTGAAAAATGCATGTTTCATTTTTTTGACAAAGATCAATGAAAAAGATGCTGGGACACAAGAATAGATTGAATTGATGACTTTACAATTCTAGGCAACACTGTGACGCATGAAATTGTGCGCGCATTTTTTCAAAGGACGACACAAAGACAAAATCCAAATTTTTCTTGTTCGACGATTATTCTCAACGAAACAAGCTGAAAACAAGATGAGCCTTACTAATTTTTGCAACTAAATCAACCAAACTGGTCAGGCTCAAAAAACCATAAAATCAACATTGGAAAACAAAGCTTTTTGTTGCAAAACCCGTTTTAAAGTTGCTTGATTCAAAATTCATGCGTGCCATCTTGTCAGTCAGAATGGAAGTTGAAAATATATTTCGAACAAGAAGAAAAAATGACATGTTACGGTGTTTCAGAAAACAAAAAAGCAAGTTTCTGAAGATATAATTTCTTTAAAAAGACCCTGACAACAAATTCAGGTTGAGACCACTGCAGAGAGCTGAATAGCGACCCAGTGACACCTTAAACGATGAAAATTAAACTCAAAACCTTGAAAAGTGCTGAAACCTGCGTTTTGGAAAATGTGAAAAGAAGTGCGCGGGAGAGTGCTTCGCACCACAGCAAGCTGCCCAGAAAAAACTGCAGTAACAGCCCTAAACCTGCCCCTGCCAGGCAAAGCCACCCAGCAAGGAGCAGGCCACAACGCGATAGGCTTCACTGCCCTAAACCCACCCGTGGGACGTGCAAATGGTGAGTACACCAAAAGCATTCATTTACATGAAGCAGTGCGGCCCCACAAGAGACGTATAAGGCCCAGAGTTGCAGACTAGACAACTGCGAGGGTTTTCTGCCGCCTAGGTGCAGCAACTCCCCTCCGACTGTCCAGAACCAACCCCACTTCGAGGGAGCCGACAGTTCGAGACCAGCAACCACAACAACCGACCTGGTTGAGGCTCATTGGCAACATTGCCGTGTCGGGCAACAGAAGCACATCGTGAGCAGCTCTTGGACGTCGAGGGAATTTGGCCACTACTGGACACGCACTTGACAGAGCTGGGACCAGCGGGCGTGACAAGAAGGCAGATTTCTTTGATGCCTTGGCTTGGCTTTGTTTCAAGCCTCCACTTGTCGCCAGACCATGAAAGCTTACATGACATTCAGCTGGCTCATGTTGACTTGAAAGTTTCTTTTCGCTCCGTCGGTCGCCAACATGGAACTGTTTGCAGACGGCGAATACAGCAATTTGGCCAGCTCAACAACTTTTTGCAGGGTTTTGTCGCTGTGTCGGCAAAAAAACCGTTTAACACGGGAGATTCCCTTCTAGCCGCGCTGCACGTATGGAAAAATGATGCATCGGCAGGTCCGTTTGTTCCAGTTGGTTCTTGCTGCGTTTTCCTTGCCATTGCGCCTCGCGGGGCGGGGGGCGGAGGCGGTGGCATTCAGTGTGCATTCGCATCAACGCAACGCAAGAAGGTGCACTGAGTGCTTTGCTACGGCCCTGGCGCTTGTATGAAACTGTCTTTACGGACGCGTTGACGAAGGTTCCCCTTGCGGCATTGCTATGGTGTCGGCAGCTGAGTGATCGGTGCCAGCAGGTTCTTGTTTTCATTGGTCTCCACCCAGCTGGCCTTGCGTTAAGTTATCTTGCAATAAGGGCCTGCGGTTGCTTTTTTGTGGTCACGACTCCTTTTACGCTTGCTGACTTGAACAGTTTTGACTCTCTAAGTAGATGCCTGTCTCACTTTGAGTGGAACGTCCCACAAGATCGCCTGCTGTGCCACTGATGTAGTAAAGAGGCGCCCGCTTTAAAACAAAAACCAAACCCACACAGTCGGTCTTCCTTTTTCGGTGCAAGCAGGCGGCTTTGGTTCCATTGGTTTCGAAAAACTCTGCGCACGCACATCTTCGTGGCACTGTAGTGAGTTTTAAAATTTTGAGTCCACGTGAGAGGCTTCTTGCACTTCCGCACTTTTCCAAAAAATGCGCAAAAGATCGTGCCCGTGAAACCAGTATTCGAGTTCTCACGCTTACTACCCAAAGGAAGTTTATGACGTCATACCAGCGCGCCACTATGAGAACCCAGCAAGCTGCGCAAGACAACCCTAAATCCCCAAGAACTCAGGCAAGATGCAACGCTGTGTGTGAGCAGTGTCATCGCATGAAGAGCTCAGACAAGATAGCCGGTGGTTGCAGTATCAATGTTGGTCTCAATCCTTGTGGCCTTTGGCGGTAGGCAACGCGGGGCTCCATGAAAATCAAGTAGTGGCAACTCTCCTCATTACTGAACTCGCTAACCCTTCTAAAGCGGGCTGTGCCGCCCTGATACTAGGGATGTTGCCAAATCTTGACCAGATGCTGTGTTACCTACGACACTCCTACCTACAGTTCCAACATCTGACCCTCATGTGTAATTTTGATCTTCGTCTAAATCTAGAAGCTCTTCTGCTTCGGTTTCTGATGGTGCACCAACTTCTCTATACAGGCTTCCATGGGTCATTCCGTTTTCTTGTGCATATTGTCGCCTCATGTGATCTCTCACCGCTCTACATCCATGTGCATGCGAGTTGCCGCAGCTCCGAAGAAATCGTGCAAGTGCAAGTGTTTCGCCATTTGTTTGAAACGCTCGCTGTCATGGACATTCACATCGCCCGAAATCAGAACATGCCGAAAACGTGTTGTTTCCGTCTCAGTGGAGTTTCGTTTGTTGGCAACAAACACAAGAATTGCAATGAGTATGTGGGATGTTAGTGACGTGCAGAAGGCTTTCGAATGCCAAGAGCAGGAGTTGTTGGAAGCCAGATGGCACAAGGCAAACGAGCCTACATGACTGCTGCAGAATGCTTGTTTAACATTGTTTGCATTGCATGTTACAGTTTAACAAGAATTGCCTACATGACAAAGTTTGCAACTTTGGTTCCGACTTCACAGTGGTTGAGCTGGCATGGGACCATCCCAAAGCATTTCCAGTTTGAGAGACCTTTGGCACTTGCTGATGGGTCGCGCGCTTGCACAGAAGCTGCGGCGTCCATGGCCTTCGCCAAGTTCGGCGAGGTACGCCATTAGCTTCTTGCCGTGATCATGGCGCCGAAATGTCGTGTGGCAGGATTTGACCAGAGCGCTCAAAGAACAAGGAACTCCGGTGGCATCTGCCCCAGTCGGGATTTCAGCATAGCTTCACAACTCGGTGCTGGGTTAGCTAAAGCCGGCGTCGTCGAAGTATTGAGTTGGCATGTATGTGAAGTTTCCGAGGGGCCTGCACCAGGTGCAGTGTCGCAGAAATGGTGCTTGTGTTTTCCCGCTCGTAGCGGGCTGTGTGAGTGAGGTATTTCTACGAAACTTTGCAGAGCTGGGGGCATTTGAATTGCTGGCTGATAAAACCAGCTTCATCCGAACAACAGGTCGTTGTTACTTACTAGCCGTTACCAGCGCCGTTACCAGTGCATTGCGTTCGGCGCGTTAAGAATAGTTTGCAGGCTAGCCGGGCAGCCCAACGCTCCAACCAATTTGACGATTCGAGGAATCTGCGCTGGACAGCCCTGAAGACAGTCCTTGCCACCAAGTGGCGCAAGGCTTGCTTAGCTGACTTAGTTCGGTTGATCGTCTTGTCATGGGTTTCGGGGAGCTTTCGTAAGATCCTTGTGCAGGTCGTCCAGACTTTGGGTTCAGCATTTTGTCTCAGCTTCGAGGTCTGCTTGGATCTCAGACGCTGTTTCGAGGTCATTTAGGCACTTTGTTTGAATGGTAGGTGCAGAACCACATGTTCATTGCCCCAGATCAGGCACGCTGAAACGTAGACTCAAGATTGAGATTGTCATGGCAACTGGGTTCAGCTGCAAACGTGGCTTTGATGTTTTCCAAGTTTGACATGGCTTAACAGTTTGGCGTACTAATACCTTCTCCAGCACAAAGCTTCAATACACGGATTTCCTGGATGATAAATCAATGGATCACATCGCGAATGCATCGTTTGAAGCTTTGGGGTTCTGAAGGCACACATCGCCCACCAATTTTAAGCCGCAGATATATCTTCCAGTTTCATACAAGCTCCATGTGCAAATGCAAGCATGTTGCGGAGCTGAACATCAAAAGCCTTTTGGCGGCCCATCTTGTGGTTTGTTGGTAGCCCTCAGGTCGAGCGCTTCAACGGCTTGGTCGGGGACGCCAAACCCCACTCCGAGGCCGGCCAATGCTGGCGAGTGCAGGGGGGGGGTGGGGTGTTGGGGGGAGGGATAGGGTATATGGGCCCTTCACAGCCGGGCAGTCAATGTTGCTGGGCAGGTGTGGCGATCCAGAGCTCACGAAGGAACAGGAGGACGAGCCTTTGGCGAGAGAGCGTCCGGCCCTGATCTAGTTTTGGGGTGTAAGATCGAACATCTCCAGACTACGTTTGGCGGCTTGAATTCCACATGAAGCTTGCAGTGACAATGTTGACAACCAGCAGCCTAGTACAAAATTGAAAGCTGAGCCACAAGCTGAGTGTTATCGAAGACGGGAGGGTGAACACCGAGTGAGCGCCCATTATGCTCCGGAGAAAGCGGCTAGTACCGAGAATGGAGATGCCCTCAGCGAGTTCTGAGATAAGGCTCCGAGGGTCCTGCCTCCCATTTCCTTTTTGGCAGCGCTTGCGGATGCCTCAGCGTTCTTTCAGTGTTGCCTTGGAGAGACTTGAGGAGTGCAAAGGAGCGGGCTGTTTGGGGCATGGTGCCGAAACTTCTTGTGAATGTGTTACAATGGGTCGAGGGCTAATGCGCGTATTCTCCATCCTCTATTTATGACTGCTTAGGGCCACACGGAGTACATTCTGAAAAGATGTGTTGACCGTACGAATCGAGCGGTTGCTGTTCTTCTGGGGGGAGATGTAGACTCGCATAGCAGGCCACATTAGCCGCTCTCAGCAGCTTTCACCGTCTGTTCAGCTAGGCCTGCGGCCACACACTGACGGCAGCCACAAGCCCAGTCCCTCTGCCATAGCCGAGAATCCAAGAGAAGCCCTTGCCTCTTCAGCACAAAGTCTCTTCAACGCTTGGCGGGCCCTCCGGATCTTGGAAGCTTGAGCGGATCGAACTCTGTCAACTTCGTTGTGAGGCCTGTGAAGATGCATAGGTTGTCTCGTCTCCGCTGATTGTCTCTGCCTTAGTGGTCTGCCTTTCTCAATGTAAGGCCTAGGAGCGCGGTCGGTTGAGGAACGGGTCCGAAGCCCAGATGTGTTTCAAAACATGTGACGAACCGCAGCTGTGTCTTTCCGATGCCGGGGTTTGCACAGATTGGTGCTTCTCCCAAATTCTCTGTTTGCTGGCGCATTGTCTGTCGCTGAATTTCAGGTTGAGTCTGGCCGCCGCCTGCGAGAGCTAACTGCACTCAAAAGGGCGAAGGAGCCAGGCAAGCTGATGACAAGCCTTCCCAGATGTGAAACTTGATATAACTTGATGCTGTCCCAGCTCCCCATGTCCTTTTGCTGCATCTTGCCACGACATTGGACCTACAGCTCTCAACACAGCTGCTTTTTGCACCGTGCGTGCACTCATGTCCATCTGCAGGGAAGGAGGATTTTTCGGAGTCGCCGAAACATGTGACCTCAGATGCGGCCAGCCACCCAGCTTCGATTCCTTGCAACTTCTTTGTGTGTAGCAGGCGGGTGAGATCCCATCTTTGTATTTGTAGACCTTGACTGATGATTTCATGGTGGGCTCACCCAAAAAGTCAAAGAGGCCTGACAACAGCATTTCATGAGCTTTTCGATCGCGGGCCGAACAGGAGTGTAGCGGAGGTCAGTCTTGGACTCTCTCCTTGTTGCTTATCCGATCATTCCTGTCGTCAGTCTATCGAGCCTTAAGGCGTCGGCGCTGATGCGCCGAGCGGCGGCGGCGGTCAGTTCCACGTAAAGGATCATGATGCGTTGCCTGCTAGACACACGACGGCACATGTTGCAAAGGCGCGTGCACTTGCAAGTCACTAGCTTCGGCATTGTCTCATCGGGTTGAGCTCGCATTCAATGTGCCATGTCTTCTCGTGTCTCTGTAGCCATGAAGCGCATGGCTGGCGAACCCGCTAAGAGGCAGCTTGCGCTCTAGATCGCTCTAGCATCTGAGCTCTTCCGTTCCCGCAGGACTGCGAGTTACGGGGATGCCTAAAAAGGCAGCGCAGCTACAGACCAACTCGTGCCGCTCGAAGCATTGTGAAGCATGTTGTGGATATCCCAGCCCTCGTCATAGTCACTGCCCTTAAATGTTCTAATCACCCTTTGTGTGCAAAGTGCCCTGCGTAGTTGTGTCGGAGCTGAGCCTGAAACAGAAGTCAGTGCGTAAGTACTGCGTGGCAATGCTGTCATTGTCGTAAAGTCGCGTGCCATGTACCCCAAACCTTGGATCATGCTGCAATCTGTAAAGCTGCAGAGGAAGAAATGCTGCATCTGGACCGGTATCACGTTTTTGTGCTCAGGACAAGATCATCTGGTTCTGAGGGCTCCAGCAGTACCTGGCAAATATGTAGGGTGCCGCTATGTAGAGCAGTTCGCGTTCTTGTCGATGGATTCCCTCGCCCCGCCCCACTTTTAGCAAAGCTTATTTGAAACCCATCACGTTAAGCTCGAGCATGAGCCCACTGTCAAGAGCGCCAAGACTGGGCCCTCAGCTTCGGAGGATCCGCAGTCACTGCGTGTACAGCTGCGCCACAGTGGCACTCGCCCGAACCGACTCGGCATCATGATTTGCGTAGTGGGGAACGCTTACTGCCGAACCGCTTCCCTTCTTCATCTTTGAGACTTGGTCCGGGATGTTTCACACCGTGGCGCGGAGTGCAGGAAGAGGATCAAAAGGCCCAGTACTTGGGAAGCTCATGAAGATGTCTCGGCGTCCTTTTCGTGTCATGTTGAGTCACTGCATGAGCAGATGCTTGTTATTGTTTAGTTTTGGTCTTCGCCTGTTGCCGCCACCTCGAAGAACAGCTGCTCACATCATGTGTATCCAAATGTATCCAAGATTGGGGCAAGCACAGGATGTCAAGAAATCATACCGACCTCACGTGAATCATTAACGGAAATTGAAGGTTATGGAAAGATGGTTTGGGCAAGAGAAACAGCCGACATGCCTGCAACGATCGATCCAATGAGGCGTTGATAACAACGTGTGCAGGGGTTCTGCATGCTGAACATCCTTGCTGCTGGCAACCAAAGAATGCGATGTCGACAGCCAGCCACGGTGGTCTCACTGCTTCTCTGGCTGTGGCCGCTGCTTGGACCAATGACAGCAATGCACACTTTTATAGAAGTGCTCCCACCCTCTTTATCCTTGCCTTGCTGGTACACAAGGCTCTGGACACGGAGGTGGGAACCGTGCTTCGCACCTCGTGTAAGGAGTCCGCTGTGCGGGAGGGTCGAGAAGGCGCCTTTTGAATTCGCTCGATTCAGCTTTCCTTCAGCTGCGCTGGTGTTTTCGGGTGACAAATGTCAGCGAAGCGTCAACGATCTGGCCCAGGCGCTCATGGCCTGCGGATTGGACGCAGGCCCACTGCCGCTGCTGCTCTGCGTCAGTGGCGGCTCGGATTCTGTGGCTATGCTGCTTCTGGTGTCCAAGGCGTTGGGAGTGGTTCCGACAAGGAGAGAGAGAGAGAGAGAGAGAGAGAGAGAGTCATCTCCGGGCGCGCCTGGTGCGCGGGGGACCCCCCCATGCCCTGCAGAAGAAGAAGAAGAAGAAGAAGAAGAAGAAGAAGAAGAAGAAGAAGAAGAAGAAGAAGAAGAAGAAGAAGAAGAAGAAGAAGAAGAAGAGAGAGGAGTTGGGTTGGGATTCTGGGCACATTACATCATTGACATTGTCAACCAGCGTTGAACAATAATAATGTGCTGTGCCAGGTAGCCCAGAAGTATGGCTGGCAGCTGCATGTGCTTCACTTCAATCATGGCCTCAGGCCCGGGATGAGAGCGTATCACGCACGTCTAGCCACGCCTTGTAGTGGAATTGAAAGCGCATATACCTGCGCATGAGCAGCAGATGTTTTCGCCGCATAAGATGCCTTCTCAGCTTTTTGCGCGACGCGCCGATTCTCCATCCAGGCCCGAGTCTGCATCGGAAGAAACCTTTGTGGAGGCACTGACAGAGTCAGAGGGTGAGAAGGTGAAGCCTTTAGATGTAGAAGTATCTTACGTTGTCTCGTGTTTTCTCCTAAGTTTTCACTGTTGAGGCATTGGCCCAGTCAGTCGGTGCACAGAGTCACCTCCGCCGTGCGGAAGGGGCCTGGCTGAAGGTGGGCGCATTGAGTCGTTGAGCGCCACATCCCGAGCCACATACCGACATATACCGACGTACCGAGAGTGCCCGTGAAGGGGAGAGGAAGACAGGAAGGAGGGAGGACGGGAGACGAAATGTAAGAAACAGGAACACATGGCGCCAGGCTGCTCCAGGTGGTCTGCAGGCAGCGGCCCGCAACTGGCGTCGCCAGGCGCTGAAGCGCTATGCCGCCATCCTTTTGCCTGACTTTGCAGATGTGCCTTCGAGGGTGAGTTGCTCTTCAAAGCGCTAGGAGGCGCTGCAGCTCCTGGAGCAGTTGGAGGCCTGAGATTTCTGAGATTTCTGAGATCTCCTGTCGTGGTGAACCTGTAGCCCTGGAGGCTTCGGCGGGCTGCACAGGTGCTGTACTGCTCGCTCACCATGCCGAGGACCAGGTAGCGAAGCACAAGGGTTCAAGGGGGGTTGAAGGCGTGTCAATCGCGGGCAAATGTGGGCAAACCTGAAGCAGGTGGAGACGCAGCTCCTCAGGTTCCTCCGTGGTGGGCACCTCGCCCGACTGGGTGGCACCTCATCTGCCGAGAGTGTTTTTAATGCTCAGAACCGCCCAAGTCTGTGAAGGATTCGTTGTGTTTCTCGGCTTTGATCCGTCATGCGCATCGCAACATGCTGACAGACAAACTAGACATACCTGCAAGATCCTTCAAGCGTTGAGAATCAAAGACGCGGGTGAACAAGGACGAGGAGTACGGCTCAGCCGAGTGCATTAGATCTTCTGCATTCTTCTGCTGCGAGCGGGGCGCAGGGGTCCGTCCGCAGCTTTTGAAAGAAAGAGGAGTGCATACGAGTGCAAAAGATGTGATTTTTCACCGTAGGTGACATCACCCTACTTCGCTCAACTCAAAAGAATTTATATGTTTTGACATCTAAAATAGAACGTTGCTTGAGATTTTTTGATGGGTTGTTCGAACCTGTCTTTGCATTGCAGTTGGCTCTTGTGTGTGTGTGTGTGTGTGTGAGTTCTTCCCTCCCACACCCTTTGTGGGGACTCTTGCCGCCGTCCCGGTTTTGTTGAGCCCAACCCCCAGGCGTTTGATGCTGCGGGGCTCGTGATGAGCTTTCCCCTTGGGTTTTTGAGTTTACGAAATAAGAATATGCTTCTCTTCTTTGATCTAGCTAATCTTGAGTTGCTTTACAGGACAGGGAGCCAGTGCTCGTATTCATGGCCCAAACATTCGTATGACGTGTCCTCCTCCTAGAGCGAAACCACTCAGACTTCTGCCACACAACGACGTGCACGGAAATCGTGCACCTCAGTGCCCAGCTACAGTTTGATCTGCTTCATGCTTCGTTGCCAGCTTGGGGCAGGCAATCAATATATATTGCACGACGTCCATGTGCAAACAGAAGCGTAACAGTGCCTGGCAGGCATGCGAATCCTCGAAGGCCGCTTCGCGCGTCCCCTTCTGGGCATCCGCAAGCGCGAGCTGAAGGCATGTCGCATAGTGCCGCTTCACCCGGAAGATGCGTGCGAAGTTGCTGGTAAGGGCTTTTTTTCGGCATGAAGAGCGCCGGCCAATCCCAGCCCAGAATCGAAGTCCTGAAGCTTCTGCAACGTGTGAACATTGCTCGAAATTGCCCGAAGAGGCCTTCCTGGACTCTGAGGGCCAGGCATTGGATTTATGAGGATGTCAGCGTGGAGTTTCTGTCCTCGGTTCGAAGATCTGCGTGGCCTGACGGCAGGATTGGAAGGAGGATGCGTCCAACGCTGAGCCAATGTACCAACGAAGCTGGTACCAAGTTGTTTCGGACGTGGAGGTTGCATTTCTTTTGCCGCATTGTTCGCGTCAGGCCTTGCGCCATGTGTGGTTCCACCTCAGTTGCTTCCATCCGTTCCATGATCAGATGCCAGCCAAGGGAACCGTATTCGCCTGCAGCTGGTTCCTCTGCTGACTGAGCTGATTGGCGGGGAGGCTGTGATCGTTACAGGAAGTTTGGGCCCGTGTCTGAAAACCTGTGGCAGACAACGGGCTTGAAGAACAAACGGGACCCGTTCAGAAAGCAACCAGCAGTTTTGAGGGATTTGATGCGAAGTTCCTTTTTGAGGTCAATTGAGAAACTGCAGCTTCTTATATAAGGGCTATCGAAGCTCCTGGTTTGGTGACCTCGATGCTGGAACTGTCTCTGCTCTTTGATCCTTTCAGATCCGCACTCGGATCTCAACTTAGATCTCGGATCTGTCGTCGGGAGTTTTCGTGTGCTGACAATCTAGTATCAGGTTCTCCCACTTCTACTGACCTGCCTCAGTCCATCACTCTGTTTAGGGTCTGTGGTCTTCCTGGTTCGCAAGCAGAGGCAAGCAGAGACAGAGGGCACAGACCGAACCCAGTCCCTTATCTTCGGATCCTCTTTCCCAGATGCCACTTGATCATGTCTGCGTCCGCCGTTTTCGCTTCCTGTCTCGGTGGTTCGGCCTTTCCTTTCTCTGAAGTTGGCCCCTTGTGAGATCCCTGAGGATGCCCTTCACAGCCGATTTGAGGCGCTGGCGGAGCAGAGTGGGCAGCTTGCGTCCATCTTAGACGATGCCGTCGACGAGATCGGAGGCCCTGGCTTCCCAGTCCAAGCTGAAGCAGCTGAGCGAGTTCTGGAGATTCCGAGTTTCTCTGGCCTCTCGGAGATGGTGCGCCAGGAGGTTTTGTGGCGCTTTGTGGCAAACGGCTGCGGGGCCTTCCTCAGCTACCCAGCAGTACGGGCCATCGCAGACCTCGCCTCGGAGAAGGAGTTCACATGGCCTCTGGGCTCTGGATGGCAGCTTAGCCTGAGCAAGGCGGAGCTGGACAAGGCGGACAAGGTGGACAAGGGGGCAGCGCGCCTCGTACTGAGTCCCCCGATGAAAAAGACAAGAGAGCAAGTGTGGAGAGCCAATGACCTGCTTGTTGTCCACAACTCCACGCCCAGCCTCTCACTTCGAGTGGTGCGTGGTGGGGAATTCGAGAGCCAGCGGAAGGAGTCGGAAGGCTACGAAGGCTCTTGCCAGTTCTTGCTGTACAACCTGCCCTTGAACACTACTGTGACACTCCGTGGGGCTAAACTTGGCGACCGCTTCTGCCTTGGCCCGAGCAGCCGGGCGCGCGCCATCAAGCTGACCTACTTCTTGCACCAACAGGGGAAGGACCCCGTGTGTGTCTGTGTGTGTGTGTGTGTGCTGATGTCAACGTGTGTGTGTGTGGTGGTGGTGTTGCATGGGTTGCCATATGTTTTGTCCCGACTGTTGGCGTTGGAACTCCCCCTCCCTCCCGCGGCCAGCGAAGCATGCACAGCAACGCTCCACACGCAGGTGCCGAGGGAAGCCAGATTTGGGTGGCCAGTGATTGCCGTCAAGGCGGGCTTATAACGTCTGGCATCTAAGCTTTAGGGTTGGAGTCTATGCCCGCCCTGCGGCTATTGTGCAGGCTCCTGGTGTGCCGGAAGTCTTAGCGGCTGTTCTGCCTGACTGGGCAGCTGCAGACTTCATGGAGACTTCGTCTTTTCATTGTCGGAGGGCAATGGTAGGGAATTTGGAGTTCATGTGACCTGGGAAATGGACAAATGGACGACTGCACGCCACTGCCAACACAACTGCCAAGGCACTGAACTCCAGTCTCGCGCCTGTCGCGCCTGTCGCGCCCGTCCTTGTGGAGGTGACGTGGCAGACGCCATGGCCTGGACTGATGGTGAAAACGTGCGAAAACATGTGCAGCCCACAAGGTCAGTACCGCAAGGGTTGCAAGATGCTGTCGAGCTTGTTTCGGCTGCTGTGAAACATCTGAAACTGCTGAGGGGCGAGCTCGACTTGTGTTTCTGCACTCTGTTGCGCTTGCCGAAGTCCAATCTGGCTCAACGGATCACGCGTGATCACACCTTCGTATCCTGCTGCAGGCAGCAACAGCATTGCCCGAATTTTCCGTTACCACATAACTCCATGGCCTGCCAGCAAGAGTTGTGTTTTTTCTTAGACGGAATCTTGCATAATCCAACCTTCCATCATTTGACCTTGCAGGTCCTGCAGCGGGACACACACCGATGTTGCCCATACTTGGGCCAATTTGCTTCGTTACCGTTCTCTGCTGCCTGCCTCGGAGCACCGTGGTTGCAATGATGTAGGCTGGCCAGTGCTGTCGAAGGGGTCGGCACTTCATGAAGCAGCCGCCTGGGTGTGAGGCGCAGCCGAGACTGACCAGTGTGAGGAGGCTCCAAGACCAGAAGCTGGAACCGGATTGCTGCAGGCCAAGTCGCACCTGGACCCCAGTGGCCCTGCGTGCAGCTAAAAGCCTAGGAGGTTTCTCGGAGTTTCTCGGAGTGTCTCGGGTGTGTCAAGCGGTCACGGGCACTATGATCACTCCAAAGGCTGGCATCTTGTCTCAGACTGAGGCCGGTTGCAAGAGGTTGACGAGCCTGACCTTGCCTTTGCGAATTTTGCTGGGGAGAGCTGGGCAGCTGCACAGCGTCTCCAGGATCGTTGGGTTAAAGAGTTCAGACTTAGGCAAGTTAAGACACTCTTTTCACTAATGCCTGTCAGGAGCTTGATGTCAATAGCAGCCTCAACAAGCTGGCTGTTCAGTGCCGAAAGCGCAAGGCCAAGGCACATGTTCCTCTGGTGGTCGCCGAGCAACTTCACCAGCAAGTGCGGGACGCACGGGCAACGGCAAGCCGCTTGAAATCGCGCAAGCAGTGCCCAGGAGAGCTCACGCTGAGGCAGTTCTTTCGCAACCTGACAGTGACAAGCTGCTGTCCCCGCAGCTCGACAGAGTGTGCAGGTTGTGCCCTGTTTTCAGAAGGGAAGTGCCAGGAATGTGAAGGTGGCTACGTCCGGCAGAACGGGACCTGCGTGGCCTGCCTCAGCACTATCGACTGGATCAACGAGAATGGGGAGTCGTGTGACAGAATCACAGACTGCAATGATCGTCCGGTGAATGGTCAGAGCAGCAACCAGGCATGCTGCCAGTGCTCGGGGGGGCACAAGAGCCCCACGCCCTTCAGGTACGCGGATAAGCGCTTCGCTGTCGGTGCTGCCATTCACCTCGAGCCTCTTCCCCGAACTGCCACCAGGTACTCCTTGAACTCCGGTTGCAACCTGGCTGCCTACAACCTGACCATGGACGGCACCACTGGGGTGATCTCCTACCAGGCATCCACGGATCTTCCGGTCAAGGCCTTCAGTGTACAATGTGAGGTCACAGCACACCAGGGAGCCAAGCTTGAAGAGACGGTCAAGGTGTCGGTTGTTGTGGAGTACATGACCTACCCATCTGCGGTTCTCATCTTCTCCCATGATACCCCATCCTACTCCGTTGCTTCTACACAGACGATGAAGGATTTCGGCATGGTGTGCGCGCCGGAGCAACCATGGCTCTCCGTGGATGCCTCCGGGACAGTCACAAGCTCTACTGGCACTGCTGGCGGTGCTGTGACGGCTGTGGATGAGTTTGCCACCATGGACGGTGCCGTGTGCGTGGTGTCCGCAACCGAGGGCGCATCGACCAAGAGGACGACCTCCTTCGCGGCCATCCGACCCCGGCCATGGCCGGAACTTGTCTACGAGGAGTCCTATGCAGAGGCACGCCCTGGGCACCCCCAACCACACAGAACAAGGAAACAGGTGAAACAGGTGAAGGGTCATAAGTGGGTTTCCACTCCAGATTCCCTAGTCAACCCTGTTCAAGCCAGCAAGCTTGGCTTGATAGCCAGCATAGCAGAGTACAGAATGAAGTCATGGGGACCGTGTACAGAGCCTTTCATCGTTGCAGGGCATGTTGAAAGCTGCAGTCAGCACATGTCAGCATAGCGGGATATAGCGGGTACATAGTCGAAAGCTTCACAGCAACAGCAAGGTGGTCGTCGGGGAGCAGCTGCCCCCCTTGAGACTGAAGACGCCGAAAGGCTATGAAGAAGGCACGGGTGGGCTCAAGCCAACCTCCTTTGCCGTGAACTGCAGCTTTGGATTTCCGGTCTGGTCCTATGACCGCAACTGGGGTGTGGGGACCATCTACGGCCATCAATTTCTCGAAGTTGCACCGGATGGGAGCATTACTCTTGCACCCGGGGAGAGTATGGCCGAGATGTTCGATGAGCTCGAGGCCGACCAGCTCCGTCGCAAGTCGATCGAGATGCATTGCGGTGTATTTGGAATGTTTCCGGGAACGGACTTTGAACCCATCTTCGCACCGATGATCTTCAAAGTGAAGGATAGCATGTGTTGGGTCAGCGAGTCCTTCTCTGGCGAAGTTGTCTATGAAAAGACGTACTCCGACGAGCCGAAATGTCGCAACGGATGCCGGCACTCCAAGGTCTGCTCCCACTTCATGTTCTTTCCGCCTGAGACCTGCAAGCATTTTCGAATCAACAATGTAGGCGGGGCACCCGTGACGGCCTACGCCAAGGTCACAGATTGCACGGACCTTTCCACTTGCATTCGGCTGAAGCACCCTGAGTGGATTATTGCTGGAGACTATTGCCCTGTTGCGTACGACCTCCGTCGCGGAGGCCCTGTCTATCGGAAAGACAGCGAGATCCCGCAGGAGGTGATGTACCTCGCCTCTGTCCCGACCACTTCGACCACAGCCTGCGGTGCCGGACACTGGCTTGTGCAGCGGGCGAAGCCTGAGGCAGACTACGTGGATTCCAAGCTGGGCTACTTCGAGCTGGCAGGTGAAGAGCTGCTCTGCTTGCAGCCGGGAATACCTAGCAGCAAGACGGTCGTGGAGGCAAACGTCACCAAGAACATCTCCCTGAACTGGGCCACGCTTCCATGTGGGCAGCCGCTGACACACGAAGTGGAGGAGTCGGCCCTGACGATGTTGAATTCGCTTGTCAGCTTAGGCATTGTTGGGAGAATCTAGAAGGCGACAAGGAGTCAAGGAGTTTTCTGATGAGGATGACATGTCTGGACAAGGGAATGGTATGTTTTTCAGGATTCTTCGTTTGTCCCCCGAAAACGCTCTGGGTTGGGTTCTCGCTGAGTGCTTCACCGTGACCACACTTTGACGGTAGAGGCCGCAGGCCACGGTCAACGGAGGAGAGGCGAGGTTGACGGGAGAGGGCGCGGGGAGCCAGGCGTGGACAAGGCGGGGGCAGCACGACATCCGGTTAACGGGGCGCCCGCAGGAGCCGTGTGGTTAAAAGGGGGGAGCGCGAGATCCGGCTGACGGGGAGGGTGCAGGGAGACAAGGGGGATCGTCTTGGTTCGTGCAGGATATGCTGAAGTTTGCTGAAACCCTAATTGGCTCTCCAAGATTTGTCTTCTTGATGTGAAGGATGGCCAGCTGCATCCCTTGGTCTTCGACGACCCGACGACGCTCCAGCCGGACGACTACTGGCTGCACCCTTGCGATTGCATTCCGCCAGAGTGGGGTTTGCATCCTCCAGCGAACCCGCTGGTTGCAGAGGGCCTTCCCGCTGCCAGTGACGGTGCAGGCCTCAAACATGGAACGGTCATGGTGTGCACGCCACTGGCGTGTACATGTGCTACATTCTACTGTTGCATGCATGAGGCTTGCTACTGCTCTCTGAGGTTCCTTCATTCCTCCTCCGCTGCTCATTGTTCAGGGCCAGTTCGCTTGCCCTTCCAGGTCGGATTCGCCACTGGAGTTTGGGGAGAGTCGACATGATCTGCTGTAGCCTGGGATGCTCAAATATCAGTCTCAACCGGCAGGCGATGCGTCAGCATCAGTTGAGAAGGAGTATGCACTAGAGTTGCCAGAGAGCTTGTTCTAAGATTCACCCTGGTACTTACACGACAATTCTTCACGTTTTCAACCTGACTCAGCCTACCTGTTCGTAAGAAGTTGAAACAGCGGAGATTGTGCAAACGGCAGACGCGGCTGAAGCCACGGAAGTGGTGGAAAGCGGAAGCTGCAGCGGAGAAACGCTGGAAGCATGTGGAAACAGCAGACGCCAAAACGGCAGCCCAGATTTCATGACGGCAGCTGGTTACAAGCAAGTGTAAATGTCATTTGGTGATGTGGTGATGTGGCGTGATGTCAGAAACATGATCGTCGACGAATGCACTCCAGCACTGGGCATGTCAGGCAGCTGCTTTCAGGAAAGAGGGGCATGTACTTCGAGACGGAGGCTACCGAACTTGAGGTATCACATGGGTACACAACACTTGCGTTCAATGCAGGCCGAGGCGTTCGAGAAGGCAGATTGCCAGGAGCGTTGCAAGGATTTCGTGGCCTGCCATATAAGAGTGGGAGGAACCTTTCGTTTTAAAGTTGTTTTTTTTGAGTTGATTTTGTGTTCTTATTGTTTTGATTATTTGTGTATCCTAGTGTGCAGGAAGGACGGAGGATGCCCATGGTGACCCAATGTAACCCAGAGCACAGCTGAGGTAGATTGCCAATTCTACTGGACAGGAACCTTGGCTGAAGGGAAAGCAACTGGGAGGGCAGGGTTTGTGCTTCTTGAGAACTGAGGCACCTCCCATGGAGCACAGACTTGCCGCCTTTTCAACGGGTGCGACAGCTTGGTGCGTGAATTTGGCATGGACGGCGACCTTTATGCTTTGCAACTTGGGCTCAGATGTCAGCAACTACCTCTCATCTTGGCTGGCTTTGTTGTTTGTCGCAGCACTGTCGCAGCCCCAGCAAAGGCCCCAAAACAAGAGCTGCCTGGTCGCGAACCCAGAAGTTTGCTGGAAGACGACTCTGCGGAGGCACTGGAGTCACTAAAGACAAGACTTTGCGTTGTTCATGTCTTCGTGACTGGGACTGGCCAGTGAGAGCTACACGTGCCAGGCAGTTCCTGACGCAGAAGGTAAGTGTCTCGCCGTCCTTCACGCATTCTTCCGCCCTTTTCAACGCAGGATGCCAGTGTGCAGCTGCTGTCCTCACGCTTTGTGGGCCAAAGCTGTCCAGGCTCCGAGTCATGTGAGTCATGTGCCTTGTTCTGCAGGAGGCTTGGCGGATTTCCGGAGCAATGCCTCACGCACATTGGACCGCGAGTTCACCTACGAGGACAAGCTTCTTCATACTGGGGGTTGTCTCTAGAGTCGAACTGCATGTCGCCCCCCTTGCGCGTTGTCTCCCCAGGAGAAGCTGGGTGACATCTCCAGTGTGAAGTTTCTTGGGTGGACAGAGATTTTCAAGCCCTTCGGCTTTGCCACACTGCTGCAGCCCAGACTAAGTTCAATCACTAGCTCCTAGAATATCCTACCATATCTTGCCACTCGGTTTTTGGCATTTCTCAGGTGAGAAGTCTGGGTGGCCTGGCAAGTGCGACGGTGCAGGGCCTGAACCCAAACCAGGAGAGCCATATTGCGAGTCACTTTAGGGCACGTTTTGTAGGCACTTTCTCAGGCTGTTCTCTTATTCTCTCTTGGGGGCATCTCGCAGGAGTATGAATGGGAGCTCCTCACCAGCAGCAACCAGAAGGAAGTTAAGCATAAAGTGGCGGTGACGCGGCACTACTTGTGTTTGCAAAGATGGGCCCTCGGGCCTTAGGGCCCTAATGCCCCAGAACGGTTCGAGGACCTTTGAACACGGCAAAAAAGTCGACTGAAGCTCAGGTGAACCATGGGGCACAAATGAATGTGGGCCAGCCGGAGATCAAAGCGAGTGAGGAGTTTGCCGTGATGATGTGCCTGGCCTCTGAGAAAAACTTTTCTTTAGATTCGTCACCAGCTATGAAGCGTCCGAGGGGGCAGAGTAGATGTCTGAAAATGTACTGAAGTGGCTGCAGGCAAGGAAAGTCCAAGTCGACTCCTCGAGGAGAGCTGGTCTTCGATTTCGAGGCCAGTGACTTCGCTCTCGGGCCACAGGCGGGGGGAGGGGGGAGGGCTGTGCGGCTGGGCAATGCATGCCAAAGGCCAAGCCGCAATGCAAAGCCGAATGCAATGCAGAATGATATGCAGAATGCACAGACCCTGCCGAGTCCTATTGCATGGGAATAGAAAAGGTGAGAGAAGCTTCTGCACTCATCATCGGTCTTTGTTACGTAGAGGTTTCATCCTGAGCACAGGATCTTCGTAGTGGGCCCTCGTCTAGCATCGCAACCAAGAGTTGCCCTTCGGGAACGAAAGCTGCTTGGCAGCATTCGTGCAGCATTGAAGGCTCACGACGGACGTGCCTCAAACATGCCGTTGCGCCGTACTTTCCTGCAGTTTTGCAAAAGTGCACACTTGCTGCAAGCCTGTTCAGCCAAGATGACTCATTGTTCGTGCTATGCAGCTTGGAAAGCAATACCTTTTGCGCTTCAGTTTTGGCCTTTTTGTCAAAGCATGCTGTCAAGCATGCTGTGGCCAGGCTGATTCAGGAGTGTGCGCCGGTGCGAAGATGGAGCCGGCATCAAATCCGAGAACATGCAGCGCCTATGGGATGCTTGAGACGGCACTTAGCAGCGGTGTTGACGCCACTAATCGCCACTAGTTATGTATCGCATCTGACATCATCTGACCATTCTTGAACTTCAACGTGCCTCCTCGGTAGCCTGGCCGGCCCAAGCCACCGGAGAAAGCGATTGAGATCGAAAATGGCGCTGGAGAGCAGCCGAGTGGCAAACCCGAAGCCTTGAACCAGCACCGCAAGTGAGCTTGGGGGACGTACAGGTTTGCTGGAGGACCCCTTGCGGGAGTTCCCGCCTGGCAGCTTGATGAAACGCACCCAATGGTAGCACCTTGATGAAGCAATGGTTGCACAACGTGCATATTGCGTGTTGCCCATTCTCTGTAGAGATGGCACTGTCGCACACATACATCAAAGTATATTCTGAGACTGTGCTCGGCTCTTGTTGCCCCCGTCAGTTCACACCACTCACTTTGAACTCACACATCCGGAGTGCCCAGTGGTACAAGACCTTTGGCATTCCGCTTCCTTCCGAAACATCTGAATCATTCGCCGTCGTTATCCAAAGGCAATGAGCCTAGCTACTTGATGCGTGCTGCTCAGTTTCCGGAGACATGGCATTGTCTCACACATACATCAAAAGTACGCAAAAGTTGGGAAACTGTGCTCAGCTTTTGAAAGCCGTGAAGGCTTGTCGGCCTTCATTAGCAGGAATGCCTTGCAATCGTTATCTGTGCTCATGTGCTTGTTGTAAGTGGAGTTTGGATAGGGTGGGGGAGCTAAGTGCAGGAAGGACCAGCGGCCACGCAAGGGTTCTAGGGGGTTTCGGGGGGGGGGGGGGGCTCGGACCTTGTCTTTGTCATAGTTGGGCAACATTTTACATTTTGAAGGGTACTTAAACCCAATAAGGAATATAGATTTAAAATCTTAATGCTATCCCAACCAAGAGTCAGTTATACCGTCAGCCGAGGAGCCGCGATGTCAGTGGAGGCAGCTCCAAGGCCGTCTCGGTGAGGGCGCACGTGCGCTGCATGAGGTTGACGCTTCTCGTTACACGACTTTATGACTTTCCATTTCTTTTATCAGACGGGACACGAGGGGAGTCAGAATGCCGAAACTGGCTACACCTGCCGAGGTATTTGCGCAATCTTCAAGTCGTGACAAGCGGTGGGGCCAGCTTCAGCCATCTGGGCTGCACAGAGCATGGAATGCCTGCACGTGGCACTCTGCAAACCATGGCTCATCTACGGATCATGAATGACAAGACTGTTGATGTGCCGTTGTCGCGAGTGGACAGGACGTAGACAGTTTGGACGTCAGGCTTCTTGCAGAACGGCGCAGCTGACAACAACCTCACCCAACTTTTGGATGTGGACGAGGAGGACGTCGACGTAGAGGTGAGTTGGAAGCTCGGTGAGTGTGAATGCTCTCCCAAAGATTCCGTTGAGAAGCCAGCTGCTCATGACTTCAAGGTCTGGATGCTGATGGACACACGCAGGAGGAGATGGAGGATGAGGAGGAGAAGGAGGAGGAGGCAGGATCACTCAGCGGGGATGTTTAATGCATGTTCTACCCACTCGAGCATGGATTTTTCGGCCTGATTCAGATGAACAGGCGCCTGAGCCTGAGGAGGACAGCCCAGGCACGCAGAGGGCACACGAGTGTACACTCTTTTGTGTTAAGCCCGCGCATGTTCAACATTGTATGCGGGCCCCGAGGCATGTGTAGCTGCAATCAAGCCATTCGCTCTCGTTCCCTAGGTGACGAGCACAATGAAGCCGAGTTCGAAGGGCTTGAAGACGAAGACGAACACTCCGAAGACGACGCTGGCGAAGCTGCTGTGTTGATCATTGCCGAGTGTTGATCCGAGCTTGGAGATGTGCACAGCTTCCGAGCCTCCTTCCAGTGTCAGCCTAGGATGAGGACCTCGAAGGTGAGGTCAGCACTTCGGAGGATTCGGAGGCGACTTGTGTAGAGAAGTGGAGAGCTACTGTAGGTTTTGGTTGTCTTCAGAACTTCAACATTTCGGTGCTGCAATATTTGCCTTGAGAAGTGGTCCACAGGGTCTCAGCGCACTGTATGTATGATTGGTGAGGACGAGGATGAAAGCGAGCACGGCATTGCTTTGACCCAAGAGGGTACGCAGTCAGGCCGATCTTCTGCCGCGCATCAATCTGCCGGGAACATGCGGGAAGTCTGAAGTGTGTTTGATGGTTGTCTTGGGTTTATTTCGGACGTGTACCCTGTCCAGTTTCAAGCGTGCAGTCGTGGCGTCGCCGTCGCCGCCGCCGCCGTGGCCTCAGCTTGTCCCTTTGTCACTTTGTTTGTGTACTCTGCTGTACATGGCGACAACCCTGCACTTTGGGTCAATGCCATGCTACTGTGCAAGTGAGGTCGTCGCCGCAGAGCGCCGCCCCCACCACCTAGGTGGCTTGCAGAAACTTGCAGAATCTTGTTCACAGATCTGCGTGTGCGCCCATGGTTGTGTGGCAGTGTTGCGCATGCCGATTATGCGACGTGAATGCTTGACGTTGTGAAGGAATCATGTTGTTTCGATCTTTGTCAGTCTGTCAGAAAGGCGCAGGCGCTCTCGGCGCCGACGCTCTCGACGCAGACGCTCGCTTCCCGCTCAGGCTCGGCATGGGGTCAGGCACACGGCAAGGTTGTCAGAGTTGAGTTTCGAACAAGCTGCTTGCCAGGTTTCTGCATCTTGCCCCAACGGGAAACGACGCTGCGAACATGTTAGCAAAAGGATATTTTCGTATGTCAATCAAAGACCGCACCAGCGCATTTCTGCTTCAGCAAGGCGTGGGAGTGTTTAAGAAAATAAGAAAAGTCTTTCTTGTGGAAGGGACTCGTTAGAGCAGTTGCAGTTTGGAGCCAAGGACTGTTGACTTGCTCCTGTTATCCTGACAGCTTCTTGGAGAAGCAATCACACTGGACCGACGTCCGCCATCACTGCAAGAGAGTGTGGAGGAGCGGGACGAAATGCTTCGCGAAAGGTGTCTGCGAAAAAATATGAGGATACGCTGCGGCCAAGTGTGATGTGTTGTGACTTGATACTTTCAGTGGGCAATGTTCAGGCTTCAATGTGGACTGAGGTGGATATGCTCAGGCTTTGTGCGGAGATCTTGAAGCGCCTGCGGCTCGTGCACCCTGGTACTGTATGAGCTTGGACTGTTTGATATTAAAATTTGAGGTTCGACAGTGCCAGATGCGACCGAAGCCAAGGCGTGGCAAGATCGTGAAGCTTTTGGCAAGTATTGGACCAACAAGGAGGATCTTGGCTCCGTCTCCATTTTGTCGAAGTGCTAGGTGTTGTGTAAGGTTCGTTCTGGTCAGAGTTGTGGGATTTGCAAAGCCTGGTGATGCCTTTGCAGGAAGGTCCAGTGGCAAGTTGCCCTTCGGAAACGGTCCTGCTTGGGTGTTGGTGCCAGTCGACGAGTGGCGCAGAGAAGGACTGTACTCGCCTCTGGACCGACGGCAATCAATGCCGTGCTTCAACCGGCCCAGGGAGAGTGACGACAGGCCAGGGTAGTGTGGCATGACTGTCCTGTAAATTATGCCTCAAAAAGTCAGGAATGAACAGCGCGTGACGTGAACATGTGTCCCTGGGCAGTCCATGTCAACATCAAGATCACCGCCCGCTGCGCAGACCTCCGGGCATCGGCGCTGATCCTCAGCGGCATCAACCTCACGCGGGTAACGTCAACGAGCTTGCTCCAGGACACCCCGGACGCGAACTCCGCCGAAGCGATCGTTCCATTTGCATCCAAGTCCTTCAGCTACATGCACCTGTTCCAGCAGTGTGATGCACTGCTTCTCATGGGCGGCCTTGGGGTGGAGACCTGCTCGCGGCCAAGCTACCGGGAGCCAAGTTCGCATGCTTGGCGCGGCAAGCGGCCTCTGCCTTCCTTTTTTCTGCCTGGAACGGAATTAAAGGTTGGCTGTTGGCACGAGCGATATCAGTCCTTCCGGGCAGGCTTCCTGCAGCCGGGAGAAAACCTTCACTGTGTCAACGGAGATTGGTACAACTCTCTGCAGCTTCCAGAACTCACAGCTTTCGTGTGTGAACCGTGCGTCCTGGTCGCTGGAAAGGGAACTTTGGGAAGCAGTGGGTTCAAAGGTTTGTAGTGGTTCGTAGCATTTTGTACCGTACTTATTGCACTTGTAGGATTTTGTAGGAGATGGTAAACGTTGTAGTCAGTTGTAGTCCGACCAGTCCGCTTGCAGCCATTCAGGATACACGAACTACGCCCGGAGGCAGCAGCAAGAGCTGTACTACTTCAGCCGGATGGCCATGCGAGTCTACACCGAGTTGGGTTCATTAGCAGCGACGCACGGTGCAGCCCAGAAGTACTGCCTCTTCAAAGAGGACACTGCCCAAAATGCTTCCGCAGCAGCTCAGCTCGGAGCGGCACACCTTTCCAGCAAGCATTTGAATCGAACCAAGCCACATGAACATTTGCTGGCATAGCTGCTTGTCCAAGGCTGGAGGCAACATGACCTTGCAAGCTTCAGCGGCTTGTCCTGAGATCCTGGCGCTGGAGGTCACGCAGTGACGTTGAGTGGATCTGAGCTTTCCAGTATAATTGTACAGAGAGTAGACACAATGGAAGGCGTGTAGCTTCACATGCCCAGCTGCAAGCTGCAAGCGTTGTCCGACTCGTGGAGCGCAGGTTGTGGGTTCGGCTGAAGTCGAAGATCGCATGATGGCCCTGCTTGACTATGGTGTGCCAGACCATGGTCAGTGCTCCTCGGGTTTTTTCAGTGGGGGTAGAGCTCAGTACTGGCATCCAGAACTCCACAACTCCAAGCAGTCCAAGTGTCCCGAGCAGAATCTAGAAAAGCCTACTCACCCGTGGCCAGCTCCGTTGATACCATTGCAGTCTGTTGCATCTTCTGAGAACTCTTGTGACAAGCATTTTGGGAAGCAAAATTTGAAACCTCTCCTAGTGTCTTGTTTCTGAGTCCTTCTCAGTGCCGCAGGCTTGGAGGCTTTGCCGGCGGCCGATGGTGTCAGCCCTAGCCTGGGCTATCAGAGACTTGGCGTCAACTCTCGAAGTATTCAACGTGTCTCCTTCATGCCCTTTGTGTCTTTGTGTGCACCCTAAGTATCTAAGTGCCCTGACCAGCATGACAGCTGCACCTTGTGATCTCTTTTGCGCTCAGCGCTATCGGTACTTTCTGCTACCTGAAGAGGGCGCAGGGCGAAGTCGAACCCCGAAACACATGGCCCATATGGCCCCCTAAATATGCGAAGCCGCGGTGCCGTCTCCGTGGTGACGCGGTGTCTGACATTCATAGGTTGGCCTTCTGATTCTGGGAGCTTCCGAGGGTCTAGGTGTCTGTGTGTGTTGACTTTGCACGCCTAGGAAATGTGACTTGGAAAACGAGCGGCAGCTAATCTCACCCATGGCACTGCCTGGTGTCCTCTGGGATATGCACAAGGCGGGCCGGTCCAGTCTGATGAGCGTCAGTCGACAGTCGAATGTGTTGCTTTGTTCTTTGCTCGGTTAACTGATCGCTTTGTGACTTTTGTAGGGGTTGCAGTGTGCTGCAAGCACAGCCGAACCCCGTCTCCGTTTGGACGCAGAAGTCGGATCATCCCTTCGCGCAGGAAGCAGATCGCACCCACGGCGAGGACTTCCACAAGGCTTGGCTGACTTGGCGGGTTCCAACTGTGGGTTTATGGGCCGCCCCCTTTGCAGTCGTGTGCAGAGTGAACGCATCGTAAGGACTTCTCGTGTTGCCAGTTCTGCTGAAAGACTTCTGTTGAGTGAGGCCTTTGGCTCTTACTGTGGAGCACATGGGGCACTGTCGAGTTTGGCCTTCGGCCAGGTCTTTGCAGGATGCTGCTGAGTCAGATTGAGTCAGCATAGTCAAGTGAGTCATGTCAGAGTCACTCGGGTGGAGCTGCCAGAATTCTCAGAAGCAGCCAGGAGATGCAAGCATCAAGTCCACGTGCCGCTTCGCGCCAGTCATTCAGTTCGGAGCCTTGAGTGCACAGTTCGGGCTCTCTTTCTGCGCCTAAGTGTAAGAGTGCAAGTGCGAAGAGAGCTAGAGTCAGCTAGAGAGAGAGACGGTGAGAGGGGGGGGAGAGTGTCCCAGCGGACACCAAAAATGATCAAAAGTGTGCATCAGTTTTTGCACCAGGAGAGTTCCTGGACACCGCGATCACATACGACAAGAGAAGCCAGGATTGGCCGGAATGGAACACGCTATTGGCCGACTCACCTGTTCAGTGCCCGGATGGGGAAGCCCTCACTGGTTTCAAGCTTCTGCCAGCCCGCAACATCTTCCGGTGACTTGTATGCATTATCTTCATTCATGATTCAACTTGTCTGCTGCTCTGCCGCTTCTGTGGCTTTGAGTTGTATCTCAAGCTGCCAGACATCGCCTGTGGTCGTACGGGTAGAGGGCGGGCAGTGCTGGCTGCTAGCTTTGTGTTCAGCGTAGCCGTGGCGTGCGCTCGTTCAAGACGGCTGCCAGATACGAATGCAGCCGCATCGGTGGCCTCGGTGCTAGCTACGAGTACTTCAGCGCACAAGTGGAGGTTAAGAAGTTCGACCAAACCAGGGCAAACTGGATCGGAGCTCTGCGGCTCAGCTGATCGAAGGAAGAGCTTCAAGTTTTGGGCATTGACTACTGGGCTTTAATCAGTATGTTCTGAAGGTGATCTAATCTCATGCTTCCTCCAAGGCGCATGATCAAAGTGGACTGCGGTGATGACGCCCTGCTTAGCGGCTTCTTGCAAAGACATGGCAAACGGAAAGCTCTGGGAATGAAGTATGCCATGCACAAAGCTCATACTTCCATCCTGAAAGCAACTTTTGAGGCTTCCACTTCGAGTTCTCCGAAGGGGGACGCTGGGCTCGCTCCAAGCTCCTCGGCAGCCAAGCAAGCAAGCCGCAGCCTGGGCATCCCCTTCAGAGATGCTCCGCAACGCATGCGGCCAACGCATGGCTCTCGCAGAGAACCCTTTTATAGAATTTATAGGGCTAAAGTTTGAAAAGACGAGATGCCCCCGCGCGTCTGCCATGGCTGGCTGAAATATTGGGATTCTCTTTCATGTAAAGGGAGATACATTTGGCCCTGCCGAGCTGTGTGATGCGCTTTGCTGCTATGCAGCAGGTTTATGTGCTCGAAAGCCGGCGGAGCCCCAGTGGTAATGGAACCCTCGACTACCATCGAAGCCATGTCCCAGACACCGGAAGGCGTGGCGTTGTCAGTGTGGTGCTCGTGCTTTGCTTCTTTGGCTGCCAACTGTGCCAGAGAGTATCTGCCGACTGTCATGCGCGAGGCTGAAAGTAACCCGGGAACGAGTGTGAAGCACTGTGAACCATTGCGGAGCATTCTGGTACATTGTGATACAGTTGTGCAGGTGTCTTCTGTCCGCTGCAACCAGATGCCCACACTGGCCGCTACCGGCGCCTTGTCTCACCTTGTCTGTTGTTTGATGATCCGTATGTTCTGTCCTTCTCTGTCCTTCTCAGCTCCAACTTTGTACCTGCCCGTCTACCTATTTACCTACCCGTAAAGGTACATCAATGCGAATACTGGCGACACCTTGTTCTTCGACAGGAGCGGCAAGCACTTCGGCAATTAGGTAGTGAAGGAACGGTGGACATATTGTGGGCTCTCGGTCTGCTGCTCCAATTGTGCTACGTGCAAGCTGCATGAAGCTCAGGTGGTGTGTGGGGCCCGATTGCTCTTTACCAGTGGGCGGTGCCAACCCGGTCGGGGTTGTGATGACGATCTTCGAGGTGCAGACAGACTTCATCCTGCTTTCTCGAGTCCGTGTCGGTCTCTATCAGATGACAAGTGCTTGTTTCCATGCTGTTTTCAGGTCCAGAACGTCACAGACTTCGACGGCCACTTTGAGGGAAAGGGAGTTCCCGCACCGGAAGGAGGCGGACACTCATCCCGCAATAGCATAGCAACTGGTGTGTGAGAAGATGTCTGACAGGGATTGAAAGGGTGACTCAGAGCCTTCTTGCACCAAGGAATGGACGACCTCGCAAAGAAGCTCAAAGCGACCTGTCTCAGGATCCTCCAGTTAGTCTCACCGCCCAGCGAAGGTTGACATGGCAGACAAACCGCATGCCGAAAGAGACACATCGTGACCCAAATGCTCCGAACAAACAGAAGTCAATCATTGGCAAGCGTGGTGTGAAAGCACCCCTCGTACAACTTTTACCTTCTTGACTGTTTGCAAGCTTTCGTTTCCTTCGATGCGACCATTCGCAGTCCAAGTATCCAGCACTGCAGATGTGTTGGAATAGCAATGTCTCAATGTGCGGCTACGTGGGATCCGAGGCGATCAAGCCCCCGAAGCGCCCAGCGCAGCCACCGAAGCCCAAGCTCCAGGACAAGGGATGCTGTGGGATCCAAGCAGGGTCCGGTGCGAAAAATCCACACTCCGCCACCGCCTTCTTCAGATTCCCCTTTTGGGGGCTTTGAGTCCGTCTCAAAGATTTTCTCTGCCTCAGGAGTACAAGGCTCAGATGCCCAAGTACGCTGACGAATGCTTGGACTACCAGGATCTCTGGAACAAAGTCATTGAAACCCACAAGAACGCGGAGAATGTGCCCCGGCATGCTGAATCAGCTCATGACTCTGTCATATTTCGTCAACAAATGGAGCTGATGGTTCATGGACGATGCAACTCGTAACTCGTAAGGAGGAGGTTGTGGAGGAGTCGAAGCTCGAGCCAGACGAGGGCACCGTTGACGCCGAGCTGCCGGACTACCATCCCTGCCAGATCGTTCAGTCCAACTCCTTCGGAATCTTTGGCAGGCCTGGCATGAAGACTATCGTCTTACTGAGTAGCTCACCAGGACTAGAGAATACTAGAGAATACTAGAAGTCACGGACAGTCGCGGACGCATGCTTCATGCATCTTTGCGCTGCTTCGTGCTGGCCCTACTGACATCTTTTCAAAATATTCCCCGTCAGACTGGCGGGTGACGATGGCAAGTATGCTCCCGATAACATGCTCTACAAGGCCCGGGCGTATGATGTGACTCAGACGTGCGATGATGAAGTTCGCATGCCGAGGACTGGAGGCGGTGCATGAATGGAGACATTAATCGGGATATGCTCTCCGGATACATGGAGTTTGGCAACAGCCTTTATCACAGCATTGCCAATGTTGTCCACACGGCGGTCAAGTTCCTTGGTTGTGCAGTCTGATGAACACTGAAGGCCGTGTGTAGAGACGTGTTTTGGAGACATGCTTGTCAGTGCTTTGAGCCGGAGGCTGGTTTGCGCTTCCATTCCCAACGTGGAGGTGGCTCCCCTTGGCGCTGGCGTTGAGGCCGCCTGCGTCCGTCAGTGTTTGCTGTTGTGCGTTTGTCGGAGCCCTCTGAAAGCAGTGGGGCAGACGAGGACACTGTGAGGACTTCATGTAGTAGGCTAAAGAGGTAGAAGCTCGAACTCTCAGCTTGTGCTCAGCCTTCACCGCCGAAGATCTGCGGTGAAGTTACAGACTTAGTGCGACTCTTGGCAGCAACATCAAGCTCATTTAAGCACCCTTATGCTACATTGGCTTGATGCTATCTGCGGTAGAGTGTGATCGGAGACTAGTCTTTCAGAAGGGATGGCCCTGCATGCGTGTAGATTCCCTAGCTCCGAAGCTTCAGCCCTCCATGTGTGACAGCTGCAGGCACAATAGTGGACCTGCCCTTTGACATCAGCAAGCAGTCCGTGGATTTGGCCACTGAGATCGAGGGGTACAACGCTTGCAATCCCTACGAGGCGGGCAGTTGGTGTACGAGTGGGAGTGAGTGACCGCACAAGTTTCCAGCGCTCAGCACGGGTGGCAGAGGGGTGTTCGCAACGTGTAGAAGTGCAGAATACCATGCTCCGATGTTGGCCAGTCGGGCTTCTCGCGGCTCTTCTGTGACATCCACTGCGTGCGCGATGCGGTCATCCGCGGCGATCGAACTATCCTTCAGAACCTGGAGCAGGCGGATGGGCAGGGGAGGGATGATGAGCCATGATGAGCCATGATGAGCCATGATGAGCCTGCTGGGGATATCTGGGGACATGGGGGGAAATGTGTTGGGACTTTCGCAGGCCACCAAGATCTCAAACGACAACATGAGGAAGATGGTGGAGTGGTCCACGGAAGCAACTAGGACTGAGACAGAATATTTGGACAAGAAGATCGACCACTCGCTGAAGATCAACACAATTTACCTGCACCACATCGCCCAGAACACCCAGCCCAAGGAGGAGGAGCTTCTGGACTAACCGCTAACCTCCTTACCCCACTTCTCATTCACAGCTCGTCGGTTCTTGCCACCACGTTCACCTATCCTCTTGCACTTTGCATCCATCTTTAAGCTGCTAGTCGCCCGAAGTGAACACGAAGCCTCCAGCTTCCACCGCGGAGGAGCTCTTGCAGAATGCTGCGGCTGCCACCGGTTCCATGCTCACCGAGCTCAAGGGCTTTGCGGAGGTCTCGTCCTTCGGCACTTCCCGCTTGACTGCAAGAGACGCCCTGCAAAGGCTCGCAGCAAAGAAGCTCGCGGTGGCTTTCGGCTTCGGCTCTGTAATTTCGGCCCTGCCCGACAATCTAGAAAGCCCGTTGAGGGTAAGTTCAGGGTGCAGAGAAGTTAGGCTCTTTCTGGCTTCGGGCTTAGGGCTGTTGAGGCTTCATGGGTTGAGGGGGGTCCTTGGCGGGTTCCTTGCATGGGCTTGATTGGGGGTCTGTAGGGTGCTTATGGAGGAGTGTGTGGGTTTAGGGGTAGTAAGGGGGTCCGTGTGGGGTCATAGTGCCACGTCCCCGAAAGGGAGCCTATTGAATAATTGAAGGTTCCATTCCGAAACCTCCAAAGTAAAACGATGAGGGGGGGGGTCGAACATATGAGGGTAGGTTGAGGGTCGGAGCGTGAAGAATCGTCCGCCGGCAGGTTCATTGACACTGCGCAGCCCTTCGTTGACGGCAACGCCACTCGCAGTGGCCAGGCAGGCAGCATGGCACGAGATGATACGGGACTGTGTAAGATGCACTTTGATCTCAAATTCATCGGAGCACATGTTGAGTTCTTGAATCCGCACCTCGGACCGTGGTTCACAGATGGCACAGGATCTTGCACCATCTTGCACCTCATTGCGCATTCACAGGAGAACAGGAGGTGACACTGAGACATCCCTGTGCTGCTTGTGAGGTGCAGAAGTTCCAGGGTCAGCTGTCCGACCTTTACCAGACAATGCGGGCATCCACTGGTGGACTGACGAGGGCGCAGGTCGTAGGATGCTCTGCGGAAGGTGGACTGTGCTGGCAAGTGATCAAGGTGATCAGATATGCATATTTGGATCTGTGCCATGCGCAAGCTAAGGACGGCAGGTTGCCAGCGAGGCCCAAGAGCTTCAAGCCAGGGGCCGATGTTTTTGTCTGTTCACAGTCATTCGGCATGCCTGTGTATCCTGCGTCATCCCCTCGTCAAAGGCACGAACGCGCCAGCAAGCACAGGCGGGCCAAGAATGTTTGACAGCGCATCAGCCTAGAGCATGAAAATGCTCCATTGACTGTTGCCTTGTTCCTTAGTGCCCGGCATGCGACATAGGTTCTGGGTATCTACCGAGCGCACAGCCGCGCCGCACACAAGGCTCAGCCCGGCTCGCACAGCCTCTCTTCAGTCCTGAACGGAATTGAATATTCCTACACGCAGTGGAATGCCCCAGAACAGGCGGCAAAGTCCTGGAAGCAATCAGACGCGGAGACGGTGCTAGTGACCCTGGACAAGCTCTGGTGGCGAATGCGTGACAGGCTCGACCGCTACCTGGATGTGGCTGGCGAGGACACCCGGAGCAAAAATAGTGACGTTCGTCGCGAGTTCTCGTGTTATTCATCTGGAATAGAAGGATGGTTCGCGACATCTTCGCAGCAAGCTAAGGAGATTCTCCAAATTGAGCGCTCCTTTGCCGCCCTGGCCGAGTACGAGAACTGCAAAGCAGGCCGATGGCTGCGACCTTTGTTGGCAGATCGCAGAGTGTCGCAATGTCGCAACGCGCAGGCACAGTTGACCTCCTTCGGTCTTATTCCTCCGGCATGAAGTCGATGCGCCGGAGCCGGAGCCAGCTTCGAGCCGTTTGGCGGGAGACTTCCAACCTGATGGGGGAGCTTGCGGCTATCATCAGCCCGGCCCTCATTCAGGGTTCAGGGTTCAGGGTTTGGTGCGGGGTCCCTTGAGCTCTGCAACAGCCGACCTTCAGGTGATGGTGATGTCTTTGGTCACCTCATGGATGCTGAGGGCTGCGGCTCTTCTTTGGCCTCGTGCCCTAGCTGCCCTAGCCGAACCGGTGGCAAAAGCCGTCTATGAGGGCATTGTAGTTCTCTCTTTGTGACGTGTGGGGCGTTCCATGACAGGGCCACAAGAGTTCTCTAGTATGTTCTCGATGTTAGCATTGGGACATGCGTGGCACGGCGTCTAGTTGCTGCTACGCTTGTTCTAATCCCGCTAGATGACAGCCTTGCTTGAACGGGCAAAGGCTCTCAACGCTGCTGCTGCAGGGTTTCAGTCTTACGGTGTACGTCACCTCCTTCGGCCCAAAAAGAAGAGCCTGAACTAAAACATCCAGGTCTGTAGAGCTGGTGTAAATTGCCCAAGTCGGCCTTTGCTTGTGCGGGAGCTTCATGGTGGAGTTTGAGAGCTTGTCGTCGAGAATCTTGTGCACTAGATCTCGTGCACATATTTTTTTGCATTTTTTTGTTCTTTTTAAAATCCTATGCTGCAAAAGTAGCCTGGCATGGGCTTTGCAGCCGGGTTTAGCTTTCCGTGGGTTCCAATGAGGGGCGTCTGCTTCGTGTGAGGTCCGTTTGCCGGGGTGGGTTGCTCGGCCACGTAGTGCCGAAGCATGTGATTTGCTGAGGAGGGCTGCATGGTGCGGGTTCTTGGGTCTTGGGTGGCTTTTTCGACAGGATAGGTTTGGCGAAGAGGGTAGCCTGGTACTGGTTGAACATATTAGAACAGCAGCAGCAGCAGAACCTAGTGAAATTGTGGTCTGTGATCGTTGCATCATGTTGCATCAGGCAGACTCTGGATCAGATCCGTTTCTTGGCCTGCAAACCGTCGGAGTCTACTGTTTTGCATTGTGAAGCTCGGCCTTTCGGCAGACTCGGCCCAAAATCTGCCAGCTGTGACGTGAAGTACCAGATGCAGCAGAAGCGCCCTTTGTCGTAAGATCAGGCTTTGTGCTGCAAGACACGGGCTTCCTGATCCACCGCTTCCAGGCACAGGACATCGGATTAAGCGCCAAAGTTTCGTAATACATATTGCTTTGCCCTCGATTCTAAAGTTAAAGAACTGACCCGATGCATCGTTAGATGTCAAAGCTCTACATGCATTCCATCCGAAACAAGCCCTACGGGGTTGACATGTTGGAAATTCTCGGCGGCAGACAACGTAGTTCGACGTAGTTCCGAAGACGACGCCTGAGTCTTAAAATACAGGCGCTAGTGTGTTTTGCGAGGATTTTGCATAGGTTACACAATTCGTACTATACTTCTGTACTTGCCAAAGCCATTCCAGACCTTCGTTATCCGTTATCCTTCTCGTCAGAAGGGGGCACCATGATTTTTTCAGCATCTGCCGTTCCGGGAAGAAGGAATATTGACAGCCGCCCACATGCAGGGACCTCATAGGATCGCTGATTTACTTTTGGACTTCGCTTTGACCTTTAGTTTCTGCAATGGGAAATACTTTCTGTAAAAGGCTTAAACTTAAACTTTTCTCACACTCTGGGTTGTCCACTGTGGTTCTGAGCAATCCTGGGAGTCCCATTTGTTCGTTGGAATTTCTGGCGGAAGGGTTCGCTGAGTACCATCACCCAGTGTATAGTGTGAGCCAACCTCAACATCGTGAAATCCAAAAAGTACTTGATATGGGTTTGCCGAATCTGAACTCAATGTATTTCTTCGAGTTGTAAGACTATGGGGACTTGGGGGTGGAGCGGGGTGCCATCCGAATGACGCGGAAATCACGTGGGAAGTTCTGAATCTGGCTTCAGGGTTAAATGGAGGAATTCGAGGTTATTCAACTAACATTCACAGGATGCAGAGGTTTCTTATCAACATAAAGGACATAGAGGCAATAGAGTTTTCCTATCAAGATGCGCAGGAAACAGAGGTTCTACTATGAATATAAAGAGGAAATAGAGGTTTCCCCTGAAGCTCTGGCAAACGCAGAGGTTTTCCCAATACAACATAGCGGAAATAGACGTTTAGAATGACAGAAAGAAAGAAATACAAAGAAAGAACAAATATCGAAAGAAAAATAGGAAAAAAAGGGTACCCCCTATTTAGCTTTTGAAGCTTTTCAAGCTTTCTGCATAAATACCTTTCTGCATAATATGCGAGGTTCTTCAGTCATTATTTGAGGTTGTGTGCATTTTGGACAGCAAAAAGTAGAGGATTATACAACACTGCTGCAAGTTGGAGGCCCCGCAGTGGTGTACCCTGCAAGATCCCGAAAGCCAAAGTTACGGACAGCACAGCTTTTACAGTTTGGAACCCGCCAACATAGCCAACAGCAAAGGCCCAGTGCAGAATGTATTTGCGGAGTTCTCTGAGAATCGGTACGATTAAGAAGGGGTTAAACTTACAACTGTCAGGGGTATGCTTTTGGCTTCTTCCAGGTCAAAGCGCCCTTTGCATGCTGCCTTGCTCACTGTTTTGACGGGCCCTCTTGGTATCTCTTGGTGCTCCCCCTTGCAGGTGGCGAATCTACCGGAGCCAGATGTCTCGGCTTCTTGCTTGCATATTCAGAAGATGGCAGAAGAATGGCAGAAACCTTTGCATGGAAGGAGTTAGCCTTGACGACGGTCATGGGAGTGTGTGAGCTATGTAAAAACAGATGTATGGTTAGAGGGGTTTCAGCGGATATGTAAAACTGGCATGTCAGTGCTCAGACGTTGCTTGTGAAACAATAAACTTCAATAAACCTCTAAACACTCAACCCTGAGTCTAACCCTAAACCTTGCCCCTACTTAAACTTCTACCACTGGCATTAACACTGCGAGGGAGCTTCGAGACAAATCCTAAACCCTAAACCCTAAACCCTTTTAGAGCGTTTAGAACTTCTAGAACTTGTGAGCTTCCGGAACTTCTGGAACTCTTGGAGCTTTGGGAACTGTTGGAGCTTTTGAACTGTTTGTAGATCGCACAACACTTGGATGCATTTTTCTGGCGTTGTTTGCTGAGGTGTTACAAGCTGCAGTGAAGCAGATTCATGGCGCTTATGCTTCGGCGCGGTCTTCCTGCACAGCAACCGCGCCTGACAGTGTGTAGGACCAACAGGGGCTCAACAAGGCCCGTGACCGACATGCGCCTAGAGGTTTTTGGCGACGTGCATACGTGTCGCACGCAGGGCCTGACAAGAGGTCATCCCGATCGGGCTGGGTGCAACGCCAGCGAGACATGCCCCACCGCTCTCCTTCTTGAAGTTTGAAACATATCCAGGAACTTCCCTGGTGTCTGCGTGCCTGGCAAGCTTGTAAAGAATATATACACCTGTGACCCTGTGCCAGACTTGCAGTTGCACTTTCAAGATCGTTTGAGGGCCTCAGCAAATGCTGTCATTTTCTTGAGAGGGTTCTGCGTGCCGGTCAAACAGACTCCGAGCTTCCGTGGGTGTAAGGCACGAATGATGGCCTGAAGCTTGCATTTGCAGGACCATGTGTTCTGACAGTTGGAGTACAGCGCCTGTCAGAAATTTTGGTTCGATTCAGCGGAGCAAGTTTGTCGTCGCAACGCAGCCTTAAAGCAAACCTCTGGAATGGAGCTGACAGAGGCGGACAAGACACTGTAGGCACTGCAGGCCGCGTCAGATGCACCTTGGTCTCTGTTTACGTGACGACGACATCTACGGAGCATGAAATTGACAGCAATTGGCAACGTAACAGCGTAGCTGTTATGACGTGAATGTGCCATCTTCGATGGACGCGGCAGGGGCCGCAGCCGCTGCTGCATTGCTGTGGTCCTCAGGCAGGTGAAACATAGTGAAGATGGTGAAGCCTTTGTCATTTAAATGCTCATTACGGCCCAGTTGACAGAGGGAGGAAAATGCCAGGTGCAGATGTTCCAAAGTCAGACTCAGAGGGAACCGAACCTCCGAGTGATCAGGACGAGGCCTGCGCGAGTCCACTGGTGTGTTTCATTCCCCCTTCACGGTCTTGTGCAAGTTGATGCGAGATCAGGTGCGCGCTCGCCATCCAGCTTTTGCGGGGTCGCTACTTGGATTGCACCTGGCTGATGGGCTGATCGGGCTGAAGTCAAATGTCATTCCGCATTCCGGTTAGATCCTGCAAGATGGTGTGAGTGCAATGGGTCGCTGTGTTTTTCGGAGGAAGGCCTGAGCACAACTTGAGCTTTGGGGCTTGAGAAAGCTTGAGTACAAGTTGAGCAGACTTGAGGACGGTGGACAGGTGCATGGGGCCTCACGCGGTTCAGGGAAGTGTTCCGATGTTTGAACACTTTGCGAGGTTGGTCAAGCTGCAGAACTTCCCGGCCTCATGGGTCGAGGTGCCAGAAGTCCATGTAGTCAGCAGATCCTCAGCTAGTAAAATGGGTGTTTTGGCCGGGAGCCGACCGTGTCACATAAGAAGCAGGTGTCTTGAGTACTGTAGATCCTGGTCAGCATGAAGAGCCTGGCTGATGCAGGAAGACAGCCGCTTGCTGCTTCCCGAGCGACTGGCGCGCTTGCAGACAGCTTAGGGAATCTGAAAGGCATTGAAAAGTCGCTGCTGGCAGCTTAGCTGAATCTGAGTCGAGACCGAGGCTTGAACGGTTCGGAGAATTGGCTTTGGCACCAGTAGAGATCTCAGAAATCTCAGCGCGTCGTCCACCCAAAGCGAAGCGGCAAGTGGACTTGAGGTCGTTGCGGAGAATGAAGGACTTCATCATACTTCATCAGCAGCAGATGAGTACAGTTGCCAACTGAACGGGCTTCCGCGAGGACCACTGCTCTACGCGGCCTTCGTGGAAGCATCGGCTGCCACCCAGGACCTGCCCCAACGTGCCGAAACGTGCCCCAATGTGCCCAACTGTGTTCAAGCCCACTTGTGCGAGGCAGTGTCCAAGTTGGATGGGATGGACCTTCGAAGTAATGCCGAGAAGAGGGCAGCTGCAGGCTTTGCAAATTCTGCAAGCAACAGTCTTCGGATGCATTTACGATATTTTTGTCTTCGCCATCCGCTACCTGTGGTGATTCAATGCAGACCCCAGCAGATTGGCTCAGGACATGCGGGCAATCATCCTTGTAGTTATAGCCGATGAGATTGTTGTGAACTGTCAGCTTGTCATGGGATGTACTTTACGTAGACGGGCAGATGCGACTGTGTTTCTCTCACGCAAATGCAGGCAAATGCAGGCAGAGTTGAAAGTTGATTCTTGATTAGGCCTGCTTCTAGTGAATCTAGTGACTCTGCTGCCCAGCTCGAATGGGCTGTGGTTCGTCTGGATGCCGCAGAAGTGGTGACGTGACTCTACAAGTCTTCCCTGCACCCACGACATGAGGTGGCTCTTTTCCCTGAGCAGCGTGCTCAAGTGACCTAGGTGTATACGACCCCAGTGAGCCGTTGCTGGGAGTCCAGCCATTGCCGCCAAGTCAGAGGATCCGGGGGAGGGGTTTGGAAGCCTTTCTCTGCTGAGACAGACTACTGCTGTGGCGTGCTGTGGCTTTGGCTTGCTTGGGCCTCAGGCGCGGCTCGAAGCCGACGCTGCTGGGCCGCAAGTCGGAGAAGCCGGCGAAGGTCTCGGAGGATGGTGGCGCAGGAGATACGGGAGATGCCAAGGAGGCCTGGAATCGGGAAGGTGCGCACTTCTCCAGGGGTTCTCGGTTCGCAGTGGAAGGAAGTCGTGACCCAATCCACTTCCAGCACCTCTGCAAGAAGGCCAAGGGCAGTGCTCTTGTGGCGTTTTCCGCTGCAATCTTCTGTGCTTCCGTGCGACGTAGCAGGAGGATTGCAAGTGCTGCGACGCCAAAGAGGGCCCGTGCCCCACCAGGTGCCGGTCCATGCTGGGGTGAACACATGGAATTCTTCGCCACCACGCAGTGACAGCTGGTTGTCCGGTTGAAGTGTTGAAGTCTTGTTCTGGAAGGAGATAGCGGCATGGACCGGCATGGATGTTAAAACTTAAAACAACAATTTGTGACAAGTTGTGTCAAGCCTGAACTTCTCGTTACATGCCGAGCATGCCAAGCTTGGAGTCGGTTTCGACGCCTGTTCCCAGCGTCCTAGCGCTTCCTTTTTGCCAGAGCCAGTTCTCTCAGCTTCACCAGTTCTCTCAGCTTCACGCATTCGAGAAGTTGTCTTGATGAGTAGTTCTACTCAGGGTTTGCATGCCAGGCAAGTCTCGAGGTGCCGCGGCAGCTGTGCCCTCAGATACGATCTGAACGCAGATGTTCTTGCCCACGATCTCAGCAGAGCTTCAATGCCTTGAAGGCGCTGTTAACACAGGCAAGTCCGCGGGGGTCAAAGGAAGTCTCACCGGCAGGGCCCCCAGCTGATTGCTTAGTTTTTGCTTTCCGTGGTGTTCTCCGCTGTAAACTTGAGCCCACATGTAGGCCCAGTATGTTTTCTCTCTTGCGCCGGCCGCCTTTATCCACGCAGGCCACCGGATCAACGGCGCCACCTGCTCCACCCTCCCACTCGGAGGATTCCGCCCCTCTGGGCCAATCTACGCAGAGTGTATCTGGGTGACAACGGTGGGTGACAGTGGAGATTACGGTGCACGAGTGGGAGGCCAATGTTCGAGTGACCCCGAAGATTGTCATGCGCTCAGGTAGACAGCAGCTCGGACACCCAGGTTGGGTGTTGCTTGGGGTGTTGCTTGGGGTGTTGCTCTCCTCCTCCGTGCATCTCCGCGAATCTTCGGCGACAGGTTCAGAGTCCACGGCCAGCTCCCAAAAGAGCGCTGTGCTGTGGTGATGGACTCATCGGATGCTTCGGAGGCTTCAAAGAGATGCCTCGTGGCTGCAAGATGCGCCCATGACAGAGCATGACAGAGCCCTGCAGCTGCCGAATCTTCCAACTCCCAAGGCTTCGCTCCCCCCCTGAGAGGAAGCTTGGCGAAGGGGCGCTTTGGCAGCAGATCACCGGGCACTGGAAATTCTCTAAAATATGTCGGGGATCGCGGAATAATTCGGAGGCCGAAACTGCCCAGCTGCAGCTGCCGTTGGGCCGATCCTTCCAGGACTCGGGGTTCGAGATGCTGTGCACGGTTTCAAGAGTGTCAAGACAAGCCCCTCACACCGGGCATCACAAAACAGCAGCAGTTCAGGAGCAGCGTGAGTCGGAGCGACGGGCTCGGCTTGCAGAGCTCAACAGGCGCTTTGCCGCGGCACAAGAGGCGGCCAAGGCGCCTCTGTTCCGAGATGTCCCGAGCAGCTCTCCAGCTCCAAAGTGCCTCGTTGCTCGTTGCCACTGTCAGGGCTTGTTGCTCTCAAGTGATGAGAAGTTGCAGCTCTACGCCTACCAGAAGCAGGCGCGCTTTCAATGCCTCCGCTGTCCATTGAGTCGAAGACAAGACGGTGACGGAGGCAATCGAAGGCCCCGTTTTTGGAAGTCCGCCCGGCCCCTTGAACGTGACTGCCCGCTCAAAGTGGGATGCCTGGGCGAAATTGAAGCTTGGCAGTCAAGCGATCACATGCAGTCAGTCGCGCAAGCCTTTGTACGTTTTGCAAAATGTGGTTTGCTTTCTTTCTTGTCTATTGACTCCTTCTGACTGCAGTAAGAGTTGCCTTGGGTGCATGCTTTGAGCATCTCTGAGCAGTCTCAGGAATTGCATGGAAAAGGATGTTGCCGCGACCTTTGTTTGGAATTGAACTGCATAGTTCAGCGTCAGCATAGATTATCATGTAGGACCAATGTAGGACATTGTCGGACCGTTCGTTCAGAAGTTCAGAAGCCTGTCAACTTGCGTGCATAGTTTACAGAGTTGTCTACCTTTGTGAGGCCAAGCAGGGTTACTGCGCCCTCGTTGACAAGTTTGCGCCCGGTTGGAGGACCAGCGACCAGTCTCTCCCTCGCTCCTCGCTGGCTTCGGAATGCTGTGAACATTGTGAGCGCGCAGGTCCAGAGCAGGAGTCTGAGTGTCTCCCTGAGTCTCTGCATATTCCAGGGCTACTACGGCTACGAGTAGAGGCAAATTAGCCCGGACATCCAAGACCGCATCTTCACTGCCATATGGCGCTGATGCACTGATGTCTGTTCCCTCTTTGAAAACACTGGCCTTGGTGAAGAAGAGCGAAAGCATCTGCGAACGTGTGAAAGCAAAATCTATCAAGCAGTGCAAAGGCACCTCACAGAAGTCTTGTAGCATCAACGTCTTGCTACACCTGGGCCTGTCTGCTGACTTGTCAGCGTTGCCAATGATGCCCTAAGATGGTAGTTCCCTAGCATGGCAGATTTCCAGGTAGAGCGAGTGGTGGTGTACACGATCACCAAAGATGGCTCTGCACAGACGCTGGTTTTGGAGAAACCCTGCGCAATCTGCCGTGGCGCATGTCATGGTCCTCCGGAAATTGAAGCTGCAGCCAAAGCGTGTGCAAGCGACTCTGCTTGGCTTGAATCCTGTACAGCTCAAGAATGCTCTAGAATGCTCAGGATGGTCGACAGAAGCGAACCATCAGGATTATTGGGATGATGCACCCCAGATAAGGTTGGCCGAAGAACCCAAGATGCCACAAACGTGGATAAATTTGAGGACTGCCGGGCCAGCGACCATAGCGGCATTGCTCTGGGCAGCAGTGCAAAAAAGATTTCTTTGAGAGGACAGCCCAGTGAGTGTGATCTGACTTCTGAGAGGGAGGTAGCATGAGGTAGCATAAGGGCCCCCCAGAGGGCAGCATATGAGAGGCCGTCCGGCCCATCCATGGGAGCGATTCTCCGCCAAGCTGGAGGCCCGTCCTATGTTGGCGCGAGAGTGTTTAAGCCGCCTTCGCGAAGAGGAGTCCCCTTTGGTTGCCAAGAAGATCTTCAAGACCTTTGTCAGGCAGAGTGCAGGGAGAAGGGAGTATGCTTGCCATGATTTGCACTGCGTCCTTGCTGGCCTTGCCACTCTACGCCATTCCAGGCGAGCTGGGCCCTCAGGGTCCCGCACCAACGACCAACACAAGGACCCGACATTGCATGGCGAGTTGTGTGCGGTGCAGATTTTTTGCAAGGTAGAGGTCGTGGCCACGTGGGTCAGGGCTGAGCTCCTTATTCTAGCTCCTTGTTCTAGATGCAGGGTCGGGCATGCTTGTCGGTGGTGATAGCAGCGATGCAGAGCATGATCTTGCTTTGCAGCTGATGAAGAACATTTTTTGCAGGCGAGAGCCAGTGATGGCAGTGAGACAGAGCCTCCGACGGAGCCGCCGCGAACTTAGTTCTTGCCTGATCTTGCCTGATGAAGCAGCGGCCTGGTAGATCTTGAGAGGGAGGCTTGGTATTGGCTTCAAAATATCGTAGTTTCATGGATGCCTGAGGCCCAGCGAGGCTGAAGACCAAGGGAGCCAGGCTGATCACCTCAAGGCACGGCCAGGTCCGGGTCAGGTCGCATCAGACATGGCAGGTCAGTGCCAAGGTCCTGTGGCGGCCTCTGGGGAGGCGGCTAGGAATGCCCTGTAGCCAGCAACATGAACGCTGAGGCTTGGCAACTTCCCTGTCTCCTGGCTGGCGTTGGAGGTGGCACGCGATGCTGCGCGAATCCGTGCGCATCTGTGCGTATCTGTGCGTATCTGTGCACACTGCTTAAGTCGTCCACTTCCAGGTGCGACCTCAACTGGACGCGCGCATCACGGCCCTTCTGACCAAGCCAAGCTGGCATGCCCAGAAAAGTCCCTCAAATAGATTTCTGCAAGCGACCTTTCATGAGCTTGCCCAGATGCCAGGTTCGGCAGTCTTGACACACTACCTGAAGCCGTCGAGCGTCTCGCTGGCCTGCTTGACTCGAAAACAGGAGTAAACAGGATGTGTCAGAGACAAGCGGCTTAGGTGCTGGAAGTATGATCGCCGTAGCAGTCTTCCAGGCATCTTGGCCTCTCTTGTTGACCCACTCGTCATCACTAGTCACTAGTTAGACTATATTAGACTCGGAACTCGGAACTCGGAGCTGAATGTGAAGGATGCCGGCGCTGCTCAAAAGGCGGTGCAGGCGCTGGATGGCTTCGACTGGAGGAGTCGGAGGCCTTGCCATGGCCTTGCCACCTCTCCAGTGTCAGACTATTGACTTGACTTGACTGAGGGCGCCCTTCAACACAGAGAGCCCCCCCTGAAAAAGACCCCCGCTTTTTATATGGAACGAGAGCCGTCGCCGAGGCTCGGAGGCTGCCAAGAGCCCTCCCGCAGCCCGGGGAGCCCAGACGCCTTGTTTGGCACTGCTCTCCGGCCCTTGGTGTGTGTTCCTTAACACATGGGCCGCGTGCTGTCGGAGGCCCATGAGTGCTTCAGCGCAAAGATCCTGGATGATGAAGCAGAGGCTGTCCATGCATGATGCGCTAGATTCTGCTAGATGCCCTGTCGTTTCAGGCTGCGTTGAGGCTCACATCGACCTCAGGCCATGCGTGAACCAGGGTCAATGGTGTTCCATGGTTTCGATGCATTCGGAAGATTTCCCATTGCAGGTGATCCAGATGCTCCGGGCGCTGCTCCGGATCAGATGCATCAACCAGAGGACCTCAACGAGCAATCTGCAGGCCTGATCCATCCTGATCCCATCCGCGATTTTCAGTAGCTAACCTCTGCCAGCCTCAGTTTGTAAACATTAAATGGCTGGTGTTCTGCCCGCTCCGCAAGTCTTTCTGCAGAGATTCCACGGAACATTCTGATACCGTCCTTCTTGCCCCATCTGTGTGCAGTGGGATCCCCTTCGCCGCAGTCAATGAAGACAACGCAAAGCACCTTGGCAGATTTGAAGCAGTTCTCTCACACGTTACATTTTTGGGCCGATTCCACTTCAGGACCTGCACGGGTCAAGCTGCCGCAAACCGGTCGGAACCTGCGCTGGTGGCTCATTTGATTCATTTGTGGTCTCGCCAAGCTTCCCAGCCAAAGCTTGAAGCACGCCCGAGAGTGCGTCCAGGCTGGGAGAAGTCTAGCAGCGAGGCTGAAGATGAGCAACCGGCGTGGACGGTCGGGGCCTGGCACAACACGACGCCCAGCTATGACCCGACACATGCCGGCATTTCGCCACGCAGGTGCACCCAGCGGAGGCCGCCGTCGAGCCCGCCGAGGCGTTTCAGGCGAGGGCATATGAAGCTTTGCGCCATTGTTCTGTGCCTTCGAAGAAGTTTGAAGAGGTTGGGCCCGAAATGCGTCAGCTGGATCTGTCGGACACGCATTTGGTGGTGTCTGGGCTGCGGGGTGCCCGGACACTGCGTGCAACCGATCGCCGATGGCCATCCTTTTGCCCATTTGCCGATCTTTGGAGGCCTTGGGACTGGAGCGCTCTGCAGCTGCAGATGTTGTTCACACCTTTCGGAGGAGTGCAGGACGCGGGAAAGAAATGGGGAACTAGCCGGAGCCGGTCTGTGCTGCCCGTTCTCCGGAGGCCATGCAACTTGGAAGCGACGACCGCGGTGGGCGCCGGGTGCCTGGTCAACTCGATGTCCAGGGAGTTGTGGATGACAGATTCAACAGAATCTTCGGCAATTATGATGATGATTAGTATGTATATGTATATACACACATATTATACATCTACTGGGTAGTGCTTTGGGATAATTCTAAATTTCCCTTACAGCACCACTCAGTATACATACGCTTATGTATATGTATATGTATATGTATATGTATACATATATATATATATAAACAAAATAGACATCAAGATACTAACAAAAACAGTACCTTCTTTGACTGTGCAATTCGGGGGGTAGGACGTCTTGGCCGCAGGGTTCCGCGCGTGCAAGATTGGAGCCTAGTCAGCGTCAGTCTTCTGGGACCTACAGCTTCTGGGCTAAGCCTGTAAGCCAAGCCCTGAACCCTAAGTCCCAAGCCCCAACCTCAAACCATTCAGGTGCACAGAAGGGTCCCAGAGTCCCCTCAAGAACCCCTCGCTCGTGCCGACACTAAGTCACTAAGTGCGTGCGAAGCATGCACGTGTGTCTAGTATACAAAAATACATAAATAGAAAATGGCGCACATTACGATTCTAACTTTCATTCCTATCGTTTTTACGGCTAAGAAGCTACTGCTGCCATGCTGCTCTTGTTTGAGCTTTCCACAGCCACACGAAACACCTAGGCCTGGCCCTGGTGCGCCTGGAGGAGCTGGCGCAGCACGCCGCCGCTGCAGTGCGCGGCCCAAGTAGCAAGTAGCAAGTAGCAAGTAGCAAGTAGCAAGTAGGAAGTAGCAAGTAGCAAGCAGTAAGTAGCAAGTAGAAAGTAGTAGTCGTAGTCGTAGTCCTAGTAATCAGATAGAGCAATAAGACTAAGAGTCATGATTCATGAGAGCATATTCAAGGAATTATACAATGCCGACCGTAACAGCAATACAACGAACTTACGAGGTGGGGAAGGCGTGGCTTTCAGATGCTTTCTGGGCTGCAGGTCCACTTCCAGCAGCCCCAACCCGGCGAGTTGGCGCAGCTACGTTGTGAGTCGCCCCGGCTGTAGTTGTAGGGCTATTTGTGCCATCCTTGCGTATTTGAGTCTGAACATAGAAAGCTGTAGCACGAAGCAAAGCAAAGGGGTTAAGGGGAGGGATAGCGGTCGGTTCCACGGCTCTTCAGCTCTCACCAGCGTCGCGGCTTTCCTCGTAAGTTGCAATGTTTTGTGGATTTCTTTCGCGCCTCAACCGCTACTCACTCTGTCCCACTTTCCGCGTGCAAACTGAGAAGGCCTGCTGGGACAGAAGCCTACGTGTGTGAGGGTCGAAAAGATCTTAAACATGTGACTCGAATGTACAGTTAATCAACTTGGTCCCTTCCAGAAAGGACTTGATTCCCTTCAATGCCCTTCAAGGTTCGGGAACCGGCTCAAGATCGAAAGTAATTAGCACCAAGTATGCGAGGTGGATCGTTTTGAAAGGGGTTTAGTTGTCGTTGATCGACGTTGATTTGGCGCGCAGAGTGCAGGCTCTGCTCCGGTCCGAAGCGCAGTTCGTGCTCCACCCCCTCTGATGCCCCGGCAGTGATCAGAGGAAATGCTTTCAGAGGAAGCGATGCTGGCAAAGCTTCTTCTCGATTCGCCGGCTCGTATGCGAGCCGGCAAGACACGGGCTTGTCTTTTCCACCATCATCTTTCCCTCCGTGGATGTTTGTCTGTTTTCCGTGGTGGTTGTCAAGATGAGGTTTAAGACATTAGCTCGGCTGCTTACTGGGCTGTTGGGTTTGTCGGCCGCGGGAGCATTCGGCGGGGGGATAAGTAGGCTGGAACATGCGCAGAAAGCCTGAGGCTCATCGAGTTGCCGGTTGGGTGGTTCAAGGTCGTAGCATGAATAGCATGAGTAGCCCAACCGAAGACTGCACCGTGCCAGGCATGTCCTGGGTCCGCGGGAGAAGGTGCAAGCAGCCGCGTACACACCGTGCCTAGCACCAGCGGCTGACCAGCGGTCACCAGCGATTGCTGTCAGGAGCTGTTGGCGCAGGCAGCCGAGGACGCTACTTGATGCTTGAAGGATGCTTTACTAACTGGTTATTGAGTATGACTAGTTGTAGGTTACAGTAGCAAGCTCCACGCTCCGCGCACTGGGCAGGCCGAGCGGCTGAGGAAGGAAGCAGAAGAAGCAGCAGCTCGTCAGCGCGAGGTGCAGCTACACAGCATGGTACCCCTGCACGCATTGCGTCTGCATACTACTTTCATCAGTTCAACCTTGCAGAGACTGCTGGGTGCGGCGTAGCTCAAGCAACACAGCTTGGCGCTAGACGTCTGCCGGACAGGCAGCTGCGGCAGAAGCCGAGAAGCAGCGGCAGGCAGCATGTGGCAGCATTTTGGGGCAGTGGTGTTCTGCCGCACAGCCGCGCTGCTCATCGATTCAGGCAGTTCTCTTCGCCAGTCGCCGAGTGCTCTGGGAAGCTGCAAATGCAGACTTCGCTGCTGCCGTGCTGGAACAGGTACCCGGTGCTGAGCTTCATTGTGCCTAGCAGCCTAGCAGAGGGACACGGGGTCACGGGGCTGGTGAATTTCTTTGCAGAGGCGGCGCAGCCGGAAGATCTGGAGCGCTGCAAGCGCCTTCAGGCTCCGCTGTACTCTGGGAACTTTGCTTCGTTATATTTCGTTCCGCTTTCGCCAATCTGCAGACGAGGCTGCTGCAGCGTCTTTGAGAGATGCCTCGCTCAGCAAACAGCGAAGGCGAATGTTCGTGGCACTGGTGGAGGCGGGTGATGTGCGACACACCATCGACTGAATCAACGGATACCGGGTGCAGTATTGTCCTAATCTCAAAATCTGAAAGGCTATTGTCTCAGCATGGTATGGGTTTGGCCACTTGATGGACACTTTCCCGACGCCTCAAATGCCTTGACGGAAGGGAGAAATGACAAAGCCAATGCCTTAAAGCGAACCCCGAGATGAGGTCTTGCCTGAGCTGTCAAAAACCTCTCAAAGGCTCATTGGCTGGGAAACCTTTCAACCCTAAATTTGATGGGAAACGAAGGCAACCGAAGCATTTCGAGAACCCAGGCATCCCGGACTGTATGTGGGGGCTACTGGACTTGGGCCCCGCGCACGTAGCTCTCACAAAGCCATGAATGGGGCATTCGTTTGATGCTTCTTGAGGCATTGCGGCAGTCCTGCGCCTGTGTAAGCTTGGGCATGCTGACCACGCACGCAGCTTGTGGAGGCCGAGCGCAAACGGCAGGCACAAATGGCCTTTGAAATGGAGCACGAGGCGCACGGCTGTGCCATGTTTGTATCATCTTGAAGCACGCCCAAACTCTCTCCATTGGGCCTAAGGCTATGCGCGCCATGGATATGGAATCCAAGGTTTCTGCTGCTGTTTGGAGTGCTGAGAGAGAGAGCGGATAAAGGATGCAAAATGTCAGTTCAGGCTTGGCAGGAGTACCTGCTGAACGCCGAGCATCACTATCTGGAGATGATCCGACAGGCAGCTTCATTGATTTGCGCTGCTACGCAAGCGGTCTGATTTGGAGTAAGATCTCTTTTGCCCAGGCAGAAGCCGCCGAGACTCTCGCCGAGCTCCGAGACTTCTCACTTGTCGTGCTGGTTGATTGACGTGCGCATGACAAGCAAGGAAGGTAAAGGAGGCCAGCTGCAAAAGCCTCCGGACACCTAGTGCCGACAAGGCTGTGGGCGAAGCCCGGGTCTTGTAAGCCCTTGAATTCACATCAAGGTAAAGAACAGCATGAACAGACGCATTTATGGCCGGTAGCCCACCGGCAGCCCTGGCGTCACGCTACCGACGCAAACCGAGGCAATGTCCAAAGCTGACCGCGAGAGCCGGCGTGCTGAGCAGGCGTGGCCCAGTGCCCGCAAACACATTTCATAGGTCTTCGTGTCTAGCCTGCCCTACACTTCCAAGCTTCAGTGAAGTAGATCGCCTTTGGACCGAAGATGCAACATCCAGGCACGGATTGACCAGGAGCGGCGTAGTGGCCTTACGATCCTTGCGATCGACAGATCTGTCGGAGTCGACTGTCCCGATCTGTGCCGTTGTGCCACCGGCTGCTTTCAGGGAGACGGCGGAAGGAGCGCGAATCACAGGCAGCCGAGGGGCGTGCCATGAAGAAGGCAGATAATGAGAGCCGTCGAGCCCGGAGCTTGGAGCTTCGACTCGGGAGCCGTGGAAGTGTGCCTGGCCTCAAAACATCCCAGAACTTCTGTGCAGGTTGAGGCGGCCATCTTCCTTGAGGAAGAGCAAGCTCGCGAAGAGTTTGAGTCGGTGCCCCAAGCAGACTGCAGAATCTCCAGACCAGTGTGACCAGTGTGACAAGCTGAGGACAGAGTTCATGGAACGAGCCGAGGCATGCCGTGTGCTGTTCACAAGCGTCTCGAAAGTGCCCCACGAAGTCAGGATGAGATTCGGGAGTTCTTGGTAGAGGAGGCTCGCAGGGAAGCGGACGAGCCGGAGCCTGAAATCTTGGCCGCCACAAGAGTAAGCTGCCCCATTGACTGTGCACCCAGGCGGCGGCGGATGGCTGCTGATGAGGCTGAGTTCTTCCGGCGACAGGAGGAGGAGCACTGGGAGCCGGTCGCAACGGGGCTGGGCCGTGTGGGCCGTGTGGGCCGTGTGGAGCGTGTGTCCACAGCGCTGCCTTGGCCGTGGGATGCACAGCCACCGCCGCGTTTTGGACATGTGAGGAGAGGCGGCGACGAGCAGAAGAAGAGAGAAAGCAGAAGCTCGTATTGGAGTGGCGAAGGCCCAATATGGCCCACGACCCACTACTATAGGTCAAAGTACCCGCAAGGAAGTGAAATCACAGCAGCGGATGAATTGGCTTCAGAAGAACGAACAGCTGCAGGAAGAAGGAAGCCAGGAGGGCCTGAGCCTCCAGAAGGTTTTTGATGCAAACTGTTGTGCCTGTGTTCTCAAAGCACTGCCCAGGCCTTGGAGTCGGATGATGACGATGAGGCCAGAAAAATGGCCAAACCCACGCAAACTGCCGTGTTTCTCCCGTTCGCCTTTAGGCTCCGGCTCCAGACGACGAGGAGGAGGACTATTCCCTTCACCCCACCTTCCGGAAGTCAGAGAAGACCTCTAGCCGCGCCTCTAGGACCAAGAGGAGCCGAAGGAGGACTCTTTGACTGACAGCTTTGAAGCACTCTGAAAACCAAAGAAGTGCCTGTGAGGAGAAAAAGGCAAGCCCAACCCCACAAAAGGCGCAAGGGACTTTGCTCTGATGGCGCTGCTTACAGCATATGGCCGGTCACAGGGCAAGAACCGTCTTAGAGTTTTTGTTCCGGACAGGGTCGCTTTGGAGCTTTTGTCGTTGGCAGGCAATCGTGCGCAATCCATTTGGGCCGGTCAACGTGCCTGTTCCGCCGTGGTTGGCTCAGTGGGCAGGCCGAGTCTAGCTGCCTCAGTCGCCTTTGCTTCTCGCATCTGCCTTGACCTGCAATCAATCTCGTAAGGAAGACGGTGGCCCAAGAGGATGCCAAAGCTAAGAAAGCCAAGGAGGAGGCACTTCTTCCGAAGCTGTGTGGCAGTACATGGCCTTTGCAACGAGCATAGACAAGTACTCGCGCAGTATTATCTGCTCTGCTAGTGCAGGACCACAAGCGCGTGCGTGAAGAAGAGCGACGCAGGCCGTGAGATGTTTGCACCTCTCACGAAATTTGAAAGGTCAGCAGAGACAGAGTCTCGCCCTGAGCAGGCTCAAGGAAGAAGCTTCCAAGAGGCGGAAGCGTGAGACAGAGGCCCAGTCTTCGTAGCGGCGCTTGGCAGAGCTCCGTGTGCTTCGAGCCAGGAAGCAGCGGCAGAGCTCCAAAAATTTGAGCAGGTGCCGAAGTCTGCAACATGGCACCTTTCAAGTCTATATATATATATATATATAGCTAGAGAAACCGTTGATGCAGCTACAACGACTTCTTGCAGGAGTTGCAACGACGAAGTAACTTCTTGTTGCGACGCCGGCAGCAGGCACTGGGCCAGTGTTCCCGAGCCACAGGAACTCAAAGCGTGTGATTGCGCCACAGGAGGAGGAAGATCTCCGAAAGGAGGAGGAGGCACAGCCTCAACCGTCTGCAAATCCCCTGTACGGCCCTGTGCATGAAGGCTCAGCAGCGAGCTGAGAAAGAAGAGCAGGAGCGCCCTTTGGCTCAACACATCGGAGACGTTGCCATTTGCGCATGATGCCGGGGAGCTGCCGACACACGCGCCACGTATAGACGTAAGGCAAGCAGCGAGAGTTCGAAGCATCCTGCTGCGGCCTCGGCGTTGGGAGAAGATCCTGCCAGGGGGGTCTCTACGCCGTAATCCGACATTGCTTGCGCTATTTGTGCACAATGGTGCGAGGCATGGCCCGCGAGGAAAAGCTCCGCATGCCCTTCGAACTCGAGGTCCCCTTGCGACACTCAGTTCTCGATCACAGTGTCTCAAGTTTCCAGTATTTTCTTTGTGTTCTCTCCCATGTTGCTGGTGTGCAGTGTTGTCGGGTCATGATCTGGTTGAGGAGCGCCGGCAAGAGTCAGAACGGCGTAAACGTGAGGAAACGGAGCGCAGAAAGCAGGCTTGGCTGGTGGCGCAGCAATGCGCAGCATTGTGCGGTGTTGGATTAGCTTCAACCAGGAGCGCGCCGAGAGGAAGCGAAAGGAGCAGGCCAAACATTTGGGAAATGACGATGTTGAGGTAGCCAAAAATCCCCGACCCCTTAAACCCTAAACCCCAAACCCTAAACCCCAAACCCTAAACCTCAAGCCCTAACCCCTAAACCCCAAAATATAGACTCGGGGCTGCTTTGGAGGAGGAGAAGCTTCGCGAAGAGCGCAAAGCGGAAGCTCGATCCTTTCGTCCCCAAGAGGCTGCCAGGCGCCGCCGGCCCCGGACGGTGCAGCCGCGTAGCCCACCCTTGACAGTGAGAACAGACCTCCTTGCTGCACTTCAGCTGCCGCCAGGCTGCTCCAAGCCAAAGAGCAGGACATTTTTTCGGGGGAACCCATCCAAGTAGTCCTCAGACGACAGAGCGGTTCTCGGAGGTTGAAGAGGGTCTTTCAGTGCTTGTCGGATCGGCAGTGGCTACGGGATGTCCAACGCGTCGAACGACGGTCTAGTGAGTCTTATGCAACGGGCTGATGGGGATGGTTTCGTCATGTTTTGTCCACATCATTGGTCAGGAAATAGCGCGAATGCAGGCGGAACTCACGAAGAGAAGGCCGGCAGAGGCAGAGTTTTCCGGCGATTGTATGCTGCTTGTCCCACAGGCAGGAGCAAGACGCCCAGAAGAAGCGTCAGCAGCAGGAAGCAGAAGAGCAGAAGCATGGACGAGGCTTTACCACCGATTGCAAGCCACCTTTCCTTCGCCCCTCCTGGCCATGCACAGCTTCACAAGGTGAGAGTTCCTCATCACCGTCTCCGCCCAAGCCCAGCAGGTGGCCAGCTTACTCGTGAAACTCGACACCAAAGTGTAATCACCAAAGTATCGAGTCATTGAAAGTCGTTACCATCTGACCATCTTGAAGGTCTTGACCGTCTTGAGCATCCTTGTCGTCTTGAGTGTCTAAACGAGATGTTCAACGAGTCAAGAGAGTCAAGCAGGTCAAGGGGATTTTGAGAAGATCGAAATGATCAAAACAGTCAACGGGGTCACGTGCGTTTTACCGGCCCCCTCCCCCCCGTGGCCTGCACCCTCGAAATGTGCAAGCATAGACATGAGAGCACTTGCGATACTTGTTGCCCGCGGCAGTTTTTCGTTGCCAAACTGACTGGCAAACATAACGCTCACATACCATGTCCGAGTTTCGCCTGTCGAGTTGTGAAACCACGGCGGCCGTATCGTAGATCAAGGACTTGTCTAACAGAGCCATCTTGCATTTCGGAGACCAAAGACGACCCGCAAAAACTGTTTCTTTCCTTCAAGTGTGTCTGCACAGGCGTTTCGCCTGGTGCATAAGAGTCACTGGGGCTTCTTCTGGATGCAGGTCCAGAAGTAGCAGCAGCAGCGTCGCAACCTCAGGGGGAAACTCGGCTGCCGGGCCTGCAAGGGCTGCAAGGGGTGGTCAGCCAAGATTTGCAGTCGTCCGGCTTCTACTGGGGTGTACCTGACAGGCATGCAGGAACCTTTCCTGACCTTTAGCGGAGGCAGTATGCAATGCGGGCGATGCTGACCTTGTGCACGTGTTGTGGTAGCTTATTCTGTACTGAAATCAGAATGCCCTCGTCGATGGCCCGAAAAAACTAACAAAGGGGAGCGAAGTATCGATCAGATCATTTAGGAAAAAGCAGCATCCAGCAGGTGGCACCAAATATGGAGCTGTGTTCAAGCTGTGTTCGATGTTCACTACACGCCTAGAGGAGATGTGTCTTTGTGTGTGTGTGTGACTTCTTCAATTGAGGCACGGAAGGAGCGAAAGAACCGCCGCGGCCTTCGACGGGATCACCGAGGAGAGTTTGAAGCAAGCAAATCCGAGCGGAGTGTCTCACATCTTCAATCATCTTACAGTCCTTGTCGCAGGCAGTAGCCGTAGCCGATCTCGAAAGCGCACCGAGAAGTGGAGCCCTTACGCCAGCCTCGTGCGAGTCTAGCGTTGGGTCTCGAAGGTGCCTTCAGTATCCTTCAGTTTTTGCAGCCATGATGTCTGCAAAGCCCTGCCCGTAACCGAGGGCAAGGAGACCACGTCGAAAGCGAAGCCGAAGTTCTAGTCGCAGCCGAAGACGGCGAAAAATCCATGCCGACCTTGCCTTTTGAGGGTGTTTCTGGTTTTCAAGGCATAGGTTGAGCACATCGCTTGTTTGCTGGAATCCATGCTGCCGCTCAGCATTATGTTGCAGACGCCCTCGTATGAGCCAGTAAAGTCAGTAGAGTCAAGACGAGCTGATCATGAAGGGGGAGGCGGCATCATGACCGGCGCTTGACCTGACAAACGTCTCCAGAACCGCAATGCGTCCACGTGACGGTTCAAGGCGAGCTGTCGCTGGCCAACACAGGTCACGACAGTGGCTGCGCGCGCGACAAGACCTGCGGCTGCGACTTACCAAGATGCGCACGTCCCTAGCCAGCACTGCCGCGGCTGCCCCATGGCTTGCAGCAGGGCCACCGTCTGCTTTTGCTCCGCGTGAGCACCTCTCCCAGGCAGTTGTCTTCAGTGACTTGAACCGGCCGGAGCTTGCCAGTGAAGCATCATGAGACAACTCCTTTTTGCAGCATGACCGGGTCCTGAGCAATTGTCCGTCCACATAAGGGAGGCCTCGCTCCTCGACGGAAAGGCAGGCCCGCTTCGGGAGTGGTCTGTGGTACTGGACCGAGAACCAGCAAACGTCATGCATGTGGGCACAGATTACTGCGTGTTTGGGACACCGTGGCGGAGGTCCAGACGATTTCGAACGCAGCTTGGTCAATGTCTGACGTGTCCACGGAACATGACCGTCCATTACTCCGAGGACGTTGCAAGGAGCGTCAGCTGAGCGGAATGCGCTGAACGGAATGCTGAACCGAATCCGCGTCGACTTTGCGAGTTGCTGCAGGCTTGCGCGCAGGATGCACAGGCGTGGTTGCCCGCACACTGGCCCAACAGTTCGCAAAGTCCCTCACCGATGCTTGTCGACCACACCAATACGCGATTGGCAGCCGTGTTGGCCCAACCGGGCCTCGTGCTGCTCGGAGCCCCTTCGGCACCCCCGAGTTCGTTCACGCGCACTTGCAACATACACTCCACCGTCAAACCGCCCTCCTCGACCAATTTCCGAAACTGCAAGACACCCAAGTCGCATGGTTACTTCTGTCGTGCTGCGCCAGCCCTCGGGCGCAGTACGCTCTCCGCACACTCCCCACTAACAGTACCGCCCGCCATGATGCCGCCACACAAGAGTTCTTGTCGTGGGACGCCGATCGTCAGGTCCACGAGGTGCTGCAGGCCGAGGGCAGTGCGACCCGCTGGTGCACGCGCTCTAGGCCAGCACGCAGCCGCGGCGGACCTGCCCTCATGTCGCAGTTCCGCAGCTACCTTTGCCCCAAGATGGGGCTGGTGCTGATGAGAGGTCCGAGGCAGATGCACTGCCCAGCACCGCACCAGAACGCCGCGTTCGCGCAGCGGAGGATGGCCTCCGAGTCGGGTTAGAGTCCCTTGATGGGATTTGTCTGGAAGAGACCTTGTGTGACCGTGTCCTTACGCTCCAGGGCGTCCCCTCCTTGCCAGGGGCGCTCCGGACTGGCCTGCAATTCATCTCCGAGCGCGCGTCGCCGCAGGACGAGCTCCGGGGCTGGAAACTCTTCCTTCTTGCCCCACGGATGCTTCTCCATCGAGCTGCAGGATGCTGCAGGGCAAACACACATCCCTGCAGCGACGGGGCGACGTTTTCACGCGTGGTGAGTGGCCCCGCCTCGGAGAGGCTGTCGGCGGCGTTGTCACACAAACGCGGTCGGCGGCGCCAGACCTCGAGGCCCGAGCGGGCAGGGCCGCAGCTCGGCGAGCTCTCAGCGGCTGCCCTCGCGCTCGTTGCTGTACCGATGCCACCATTGCCGTTCCTCCACGCTCGGCCGGTTCCGTGGCCTGCCCAGGAGCCGAACCGCGCTGGAGCTAGCTGGTAGGTGTACTGCGCGGGTCGATCCCACCAGTGCCTTCCGACCTTGTGCAAGCCAGGCAGCTCTAGCAGCGTTTGCGCGTGCGCGCGCAATGCTGCCAGTGATGCGAGGCGATGCCACCGCCGGGTGAACGCCTGGCCGCGGCAGCATTCCACGGCGCCCTCGCTCGTGCCCCGCCCGCCTCACCCACCACCCGCCGCCGTCGCCGCCGTGCATTGGATTTGTCTTGAGGAAGCTTTTGAAGGTTTTTTTTGTGTTGCGGTCGTCGTTGTCATCGTCCTTTCGGAGCCCCTTACTCCTCCTCCGCCAGGCGGAACCGCAACCTGGCCTCCGCCGGCACGGATTTACGTTGTGTGCGAAGTTGAGCGCAAAGAGCGTGCAGGCCTACCTTCGGGGCCAGGCGCGACAGTTCCGTCCCACCACCGCTCCACGGGCATGCCAGGCACCTTCGCCGTCCAGTGTGAACGCCGACGAAGGATGCGAGGGCGTCCCCACCTGCCCAGCAGGAGACTGTGATGACGCTGCGACTGCGACGCAGACGCAGGCCGGGGTCCCCAATGCGGCTTTGCTTGCGTTAGATGCGGTGGACTTGGCCGAAGAGCTCATGCCCGGTGCCGACACTACAGACGTGCCACCCTTCATGAGAGCCGCCGTGCGTGCAGCGTTGACCACGGCTTTGCAGCTGCTCCGCGACTCTTTCGAAACCACGCCGACCCACGATGAAGCGCCGGCATCGCGTGCGTGGAAGTTGTTTCTCCTCGCACCGCGCATGCTTGTGGCTCGCACGCACCTCCACGCCGCTCCGGGGCGCGACGAATGGCTCTGCCGAGCTGGCCTTCCGGCGGGGAGAGTGGTTGTAACTGCTGGCCGCAGCAAGCCGATCCAACCCACTTCGCAGTCAGCGCGGTGGCGATGACGCCAAGGTCATGGCCGAGCGAAAACGCGAACAAGCGAGCGCCAAGGTGCGGAAGGGCGAGCTCTCCAGGGCCCGCCATCTCCTCACGGCTGCTGAGCTTGCGCCCGGCAACGAGGCTACTTGGCGTATGTTCATAGACCCCGCCCGCCGCCCGCTGCGACCGCGCACGGCAGTGCCGTCTGACGTGGCTGACTACCGGCCGAACAGTCCCCTCCGGCTCGGCCCGACTGCTGTCGCAGCGGTGCGGAGCGAGGCGGCGCGGCAGGGTTAACTGGCATGCGAGCAGAACTTTTAAAGGTTCTGCTCCAGGACCAGCCAGCACTGGAGCTCCTCGATTATGCTGCAACCCGGCTGGCAAATTGCGCACAAATGAGCAGGTGCCAGCGGACATCGTCCCAGGCATCGCTTTAGCTCGCCTCATTGCTCTCAGCAAGCCAGATGGTGGCGTGCGCGGTCGTGAGCGCCGTCAGAACGAAGTGTAGGCACTGCGCCCATCCAGCGACACCAGCACTTGGTTGGGGTCCTGGTCAAGGGCCACACGGACATGGGCCGCCAGTGCGTCCGTGCCCGCTCGCGCTTGCAAGGCAAGGTGATAAGGCCGCGTGGCTCTGTCCAAAGTGGTTGCCCAACTCTTCGCAAGGGCGCGCGACACGAGGCGGCGGAAAGCGTCCCCTGTCGCATGTCCGTCGCGCCCGAACTCCTCCCCTTCGTGCGGTTTTCCTATGGCCGTCCTTCCACGTACTGTTGGTGGGATGCGTCGGGGCACTGTCGCGATGTCGCCCTCGGCCAGCATGCCGCTTTATGCCAGGCCTCTTCCGCGCTCCACGCGGGATCGTGCCCGTGAGTCTCGTGACACCGTGGTGCAGGCACTGCCGGAAGGGTGCGGCATAGCTTCCAACGATGGCAAAACTCGGGTGTACTGCCATGCCGGAGGTGCGCCCCCACCAGGCATCGCTGAGCTGGGCGCGGACGTGTGGCGGGGAAACAAGGCGCCCTCCGAGCGAGGTTTAAAGTGGTCTTGGGCACGCCCATCGGCCACCCCCACTTCATAGCGTCATGGGCGGGAAGTCGGATGCGCACCGAAGAGCTTCTGAGCCAACTGCCGAACCTCCCCGATCTGCAGTGTGCGTGGCTTCTCTTCGCTATGTGCGCATCACCACGGGCCAACCACGCGCTGCGCACACTGCCACCACTTGACATTGCAGGCTATGCCCAGGCCCATGATGACGCCGCGTGGCAGACCTTGCAGGCCTGCCTTGGCGGGTCGCGCCAGGCGATGTGGATGGTGCACGGCCCTTGGCGACTCTCCCAGCATCGCAAGGCGGGCTGGGTCTAGCGAGCACGGTCCGTACCGCGCCCGCTGCGTACTGGGCGGCGTGCCGTGCCGCGGCTTTAGCCGAGGCCTGCGTCCACCAGCTGGAGGCAGCGGTAGAGAATGCAGCATGCCTTCGTAGTGCCGCGGTGGCACGCAACCTCCTTCGGCATGAGTGCCCGTCCTAGCGAGCCATCATGGATGGCGCGCGCCCTTTTTCAGTGACTGACAGGCTCGAAACCTACACTTCCGCGAGCGCACGTTGCTGCCAGCCTTGCCACCAAGCGCCTGCGTGCTCTTGCGTTGTCAAGCTGGGCCACACGCGGGCGCCTGGTTAACAGCCATTCCAGCGGAGCCCGCCACCACACTGCCCCCGCAAGCAATGCAGCTCGCCTTGCGGCGCCGACGGCGCGGCCCATCTCCCGGTTGTGGCGAGCTCGTCGACACGTTCGGTGATCATGCCCTGGCCTGCCCTCGCACAGGGCTGTTGGCTCGGCGAGCAAAGATCGTTGAACGGGCATGGATGAGGGTCGCACGCGAAGCTGTTGGAGCAGACGGCCAGGTAGTCCCGCAGCAATGGGTCTGCAACACCACTGTTCCTGGCGTTGCCCCAAACGACAGACGCCGCCTCGACTTGGTGATTTACGGAGCAACACCTATGGGTGGAGTCGCAGGACCTCCATCATGCAGGCGGAAAAGGAGGAAGCTGCATGCACCTGCAGCGTTCTGGGCATCCTGGGCGGACGCAGTCCCCGTCCTTCGCTCGCGGGACGCGCCGCTTGCCGAGTCCTTGGTGCACGCTCTGGATGCACGCGATGCTGCTGAATGGTCACCGGTGCAGAACCTCCTGCGGCTGAGGCTGGCTTCGCCGTCCCGCAGTGGGCTGCTCTGCCCCACGCGGCCCCACCCCTTGCTGCTGACGATGCGGACCCCGATGTCCCTCACCGAGGTTGGCAACGCCCAGCCTCGAGAGCCCTTGACGATCGGGCCGCTGCGGAGCATCGTCGTGCCGTGGGCCCTGCCGAACTCGCGCTCCTTGACTCACAGTCCGGCCCCTTTGCCGCCAGGTTGCTTGCTGTTCGCCCTGTTGCACCTGAGCTTGCCCTCGACTCTGCGCTATTCCGGGTCCTGCTCCTGCGTCGCTTGCGGCTCCCGCTCCCCCTTGCTCCCGCGCGCTGCCGCTGTGGCCGTCCGCTTGATGCCCTGGGTGATCATATTGCTGCCTGCCCTCGGTCTGGCGTTCTCAGGGCGCGGGGGGGCCCGCTTGAGCGAGCCGCCGCTCGGGTATGTCGTGAAGCTGGTGCAACTGTTGCAACCAATGTTCTTGTCCGCGACTTGAACCTTTCGGCAGCCAGGCATGATGAGCGACGCATTGAAGTTATTGCCAATGGCTTGCCCTTGTGGGGCGGCTCACAGCTAGCCGTTGACACAACTTTGGTCTCGCCACTCACTTCCGCTGGTCTGCCCCGTCGCCGGCGTGGCAGCACAGCAGGCGTAGGCCTGGCTGAGGCGCGCCGGGCCAAAGAGCGCACTTACCCTGAGTTCGCTGCAGCCCATCGGTGCCGGCTGGTTGTTCTTGGCCTCGAGGTTGGCGGTCGCTGGAGTGCCGAAGCAGCCACCTTCATCCGTTTGCTCGCGCGAGCGCGGGCGCGCGGCGCAGCTCCGTCGCAACGTGCTGCGTGTATAGCGGCTTTCGTCGGACGATGGTCTGGGTTCTTGTCCATCGCAGCTGCCCGCTCATTCGCTGCCAGCCTGCTGTCCCTGCCCATCTCCAGCACCGCGAACCTTGACGGAGACGCGCCTCTCCTGAGCGACGTCCTCGCTGACTCGGCTGAATCGCCGCCGCTCGCCTCTCGCTTGGGGTGAGCCCGGGTCGGTGGTTAGGCGGGTTGTGGGTCCGGTAGGGCTCGGTGGGCTGCTGCACTGGGACCGCGATCGGATGCTGGAAAAAAGGGTGCGGAGAAAAACCAAAAAAAAACATTGTGAGCCCATGAGCCGGGCGAGCGCACAGCATAGTTGAACACCTTGCTTGCCAAAGTGCGACCATCATTCTCGCCCCCAGCAGCGCTCAAGCGACCAAACAAGCTGAACTGCAGACGTCGAACAGAGGGTGCCATCCCAACTCACCCACCACAGCGGCTCCAGGAGCACCCTGAGGCCACATAAGTAGACGGCGTCCAAATTGCCGCAATTTTTTGTTCAGCGTGCGGAGGGAAGCTTCATGAAAGAATTGAGAGGAAGGCAGTACGTATGAGCGAAAGAGGCTAGTGCGAAAACCAGTGCACAAACCTCGGTTTTCAGCCCAGCCCAGGCACTGATGAAACTTACCAGTCGCCTCCGCCTGCCGCTTCCGCTGGCGTTGTGGTGGGGATGGTGGGCAGTCCACCCCGGGGTGTGGCCGCCTTGTCGATGAGCACGGCGACCATGCCTTGGCTTGCCCCCGCACGGGCCTGCTCGCGCGCCGTGCCAAAGTCGTCGAGCGCGCCTGGGTGCGCGTCGCGCGCGAGGCGGTTGGGCGCCGCGCCTGGAGTACCCGCGGGGGACCATTGCCGCCTGGACCTCGTCATCTACGGGGCGACCCCGTTGGGAGGGGCGCTATGCTGCGACGCCACACTCGTCTCGCCGCTGGCGAGGGATGGCACTCCCCACTGCGGAGCCGCAGACAGTGACGCGGCCGTGCGCACGGCCAAGCGGCGAGCGGCGTAAGCGGGCCACCTACCCCGAGCTCGCACAGGGGGGGGCGTAACGGCACATCGCGAAAGTGGGCACGCCAAGCATCTAAACAAGCTGGACCTTCAACAAGGCCACCACGAGAGTCCGATGAACGCATGGTACATGGCAACACATGCCGTCGCATTCCCATCTGCTGTCGAATGTTTTGTGCAGCCATGCGGGGGTTATCTCCGGCAAGCTGCTCCTGTGCACGAAGCCGAGTGTTCCAGAACTGGTGAAAACGGACCCTCTTGGCACGAAACGCCGAACGGGCAGCAGGCGTTCGCTCACGACGCCATAGCCGACAAGCTGCGATGCGTGAAACCATGAGGTCATAGCACTCAGAATCCCACCAATCGTGCTGGGGACGACGAAGCGCCTGTGTGTTGTGCACCGTCTGCCCTGGCAGACTCCACATCAAGGCAACAAATTCCCCGTACAGAATATCAACAACCGCCCGCTTTGAAACGGAGCTTGCAGCGTCACACTCATTACGAAGGCGTACCGCTCGGGAAACCCACCTGAGAAGGTCAGGACAGACAGCGCGAATTACAAAACATTGACGGGATCTGGGGAAACCCGGAGCTTTTTCTTTTCTTCCTTTTTCCATCTCCCTTCCCCCTTCTCCGCCCGCAGCTCTTGAGTAAAGCAGAGAATTCCATAGAATTCCCAAAGTACATTTTTTGAGCATGTCAATTGTAGTCTCAGGGTTTCTCCCCAACTCCACCAGAAAGGCTAGTGCTGCTGAGACGCGTTCACCATGTGCCGAGGGTCTGGATTGCAAAAACGCTGTCAGGTTTGAATGGGTCAGGCGGAATCACAAACTGCACCTTGCGAACTTGTACCAAAAAGGTCTGAACTGCATGTTCTTGGGTCAGACCCCCCGTCCACTGAGGGGACTGCTACGGGTTTTCACGGCCAGGCCAACTTGTCCTGAATTCTCGCTGACACCCTCACATTTTTTTTAAAGCGGCGCCTCCGATTCCCCCGGCCGCTCGCTGTCGCCCACTGTCGACGCCAGGACGAGCTCGGGGACCATCTCGCTGCATGCACCCGCTCCGGCGTCTTGCGAGCCAGAGGTGCCCCGCTCGAGCGTGCTGCAGCTCGCGTCTGCCGTGTTGCGACCAACGTCTTGGTGCGGCACCTCATCGTTCCTTCCCGGCAGGCGGCCGCGGCATGGGTCCAAATCGCGGTTGACACAGCCCCGCCGTGAGGGAAGGCGAGCTGCCACCTCGTCGTCCTCGGCATAATGCAGGTAGTCTGCAGAAGCCGCTACCTTCCCCTGCCTCCTCGCCCGCTGCCGAGATCTCGGCCTACGTGCTTCGGTGTTGAGCCCTGCTTGCGTTCGCCTCTGCCCGTACCTTTGCGACCAGCTTGCTCTCCCTGCCACTTTCGGGTGCAGCCAATGTGGATGGAGATCCGCCTCTTCTCAGCGACCTCCTTGCAGAATCCTTGGCCTGTCCACTCCTTGCCACCCGCATGCCCTGACCGACCAAGTTCCTCCCCTAGGACTTGGGCGACCTGCACCGGGACCTCGTGACCGGCGTAAAAAGCTTTCGCTTTCGCTTTCGCCCGTTCGGGTCCACGTGAAACATTACAAGCGTCAGACTGTTCCTGCTGCTAGTGGACCACGGTCCTATAAGGACATGGGGAATGGGGGCGTGCTTGAGTGTTGGCACCTCGTGACCGGCGTAAAAAGGTGCGTGGAAAAAATCTCTTCACCAGACCCCCAGACTAAACCCTAACTTCAAGCTCTCAGCCGAAATGTTGAAAGAAGATGACCTAATCCCCGTCCCCGGCAGCCCAGAACATAAGGGACTCCCTCGAACTCTGGTCAGAAAAAATTATGGATGTCCTTGCCGCACCCTTATCGCAGGCTTGGCCAGTCAAGCGATTAGGCAGGGGCGAACGAAGTGGGGTACCATGTGCCACCTGTAATAATGTTTCTTTACACAAATATGCCAAAATATGGGAAGCTTGTGATGCGAAGAAGGTGTGCATCCATAGGCTAGGCAGGGCCTTGTATAGTCTACGCAAAAGGCACAATTTGCAAGTGTTTTACTAGTAGCAGCAGAAGAGTTTGCCATGGATGTTTGCCGTGTGTGTGATGGCACGGGTTTCCTCCTGAGGGAAGTGTGTCCATTGTGTGATGGAGCGCCAATCGTGCAGCAGGTGCGACCATTTGCTTGTATGCAGCAACGAAGCGACCTGTGCTTGGTTTTGGATATTGACGGTACCCTTTTGTCCGAGTCGGTAAGTGAGGATTGGACCATAGAGCAGCTCCGCACATATTTACGCCCCAACACGCAGGCTTTCCTTCGCTTTGCCTTTGAAAACTTTGCTGCAGTTGGGATATGGACTGCTGGTAGTGACGAGTGGTTACGCACTTTTGTTGCTGTTGTGGACCCGATGTTACGCACCTGCGCCAATGGTGTGGACCCCTGGGCTTTCAAATGGAGCCGGCGGCTCAGCTGGATCAGGGCAGGCACTGAGGGCCTTTATCCTACATGGTCACAAGTCAAGCCTTTGAAGAAGATTTGGAGAAACAGGTCCCTGCGCGCCGTGGGTTATTCTTCCAGGTCGACGTTGATCATTGACAACACGGAAAGTGTCTGCCGATTGAACTATGGCAATGCAGTGTACATCAAGACGTACCATTGTGGTGATGATGATTGGCTCCTGGTTCTCATGGAGTACTTGAAGGAATTGGCGAAGCATCACCGGGACGGTGTCTCTATGCGCAACATCGAGAAAAGACATTGGTATGTCGCGGTGAAAGAAAGGATGGATCTTGTGCATGACTGTCCAGTAACTATGGGGACTGACGAACTGCCAGCGTATGCTGAGGAAGTGTTTTTCTCAGTGGACTCAGTCAGTCCGGAGGTCTGTTCAACTTCTGACCCCAGTTCAACTTCTGACCCCAGAAGTTGAACCCATATGTAGGACAAGCGGCAACCATTACAGTAACGCTACAAGAGGCAGGCAAGAGCAGTTGAAATTTCATGGCTAAAGTGATTTTAGCGCAGGGTTGCTGTGCCGGAGCAGTTTTATGTACAGATGACACATTTGAGAGCGTGTGTCAAGCATCTCCTATTGCCTCATGTTCGGCCCGCAAAGAGCATGGATTTGCGGGCCATGCTCGTTGTACAGCCACGAGAGCAGTTGTGAATCCCTGCCAGTGGGTAAAGGGCAATGTTGGGCATAAAATGCAAGGGCAGCTGTGTAGGGCGTCATGGCCACCATGGCTAATGTAAGACTCGTGTTTGACGGATCGGAACCGCAGGTGGACCAATGTTCACATGAAAGCACATGAAATCGAATGGAGAATGAGCTGGGTTGTTGCCACCTGGCAGGGTAGGGGATGATTAGCTTAGCCAATGCAACGCTGCCGGCCCGGCAGTTTCATCCTTCCATGATTCGCACTACTTAGCCTGACACCAGCTCAGCCGTAGCACAAGTCTTGAAAGGAGCAGGCTTCATTCGGCCAGCGTTCGCTCGACAGTGCTTCTGTATACAGAGCGGCGGTTGCAGCCATGGCGGAAGCTTCCAGAGATTTGGCACAGGGCACCATCGAGGTTTGGGACTCTCTTTCTCTGTGTTGTGTGCGCGAGGCTAGATGGGGTCTTGACTGATTGGCAGGTGATGGTGTCCGAAGTGGTTTGCGCGAAGGAGCGGATGGAAGCGCGAGAGGTGCGAGCACGAGCGAATGAAAACGAGCTGGAAGTTGGCACAATTTTTATGGCCAGGTGGAAGAGGCATACCAAAAGTTTGAAGAAAGCGAAGAACACATTCAGGACTGCTTGTGTTTGGGCAGTGTTGGTGGCGGTGATTTGGGCAGGACCAGGACTATGTAAAGCCTTGTCCAGGAGTTGCTTGACAGGGGCGCCATCACCAACGATGAAGCTCGAAAGTTGCGGACGAGAGCCAAAATGCACCAGCAAGATGCCGCCAACTTATTTTTTCCGTGTGAAAGCAAGCTTGGCGCTTGGCTGTTGAAGCAGTTTTTCCTTTGACAAGGCCGAGCCCGAGAAACCCAAAATCTCCAGCGCGGCGGGTAGCCCAATTCCCTTGGAGCGTGATAAGATGCATGGGAGGGTTTTTGTGTGTTCGATGTGAGGTCATGGCAGGGGCAGACCAAATGACGAATGAGCAAATGATCGAAGAGGCCTTGAAAGGCAAACGCCGATTTTGGCTGCCTGGCTTGGGTTGGATCGGTCGACGTTCGCCATCGAAGCAGTCGACGACGAGCGACGTACACGCTACAAATCCGTCGCTTCTGTTAGGCTCATCGAATGGATGCGCAAGACATTCAGGCATGGGATGTCTTGCGCAAAGATCATGTTGGCTTGCTTCGATGAGTGTTTGGTTGTGGTGTGTTGGGTCCTCAGTGCAGGATCGACAAATTGCAAGATCGAATATCCCGCGAGAAGCGTCGACGCGCTCACCCAGAATTTGTGCATAAGCAGGGCAGCCCAGCCGTTCCCCCTGCGCACAAGCGACTTCGCAGCTTGGCGTCCGTGTGTGGGGGATGGCCATTTGCACCTGCTGCCAGGTGCCCCCTCATTGCCGGCATGGTGAAGTCTGGAATGACTGAACATACTTGTGCCGAAGAGTGCTAAAGCTGCCCGAAAGCGGTGAAAGTGCATCTTGGCAAGAGGTGGGGGTCGCCCTGTCAGGACTTTCGAGCTGGTGACCTTTTTTCTAGTTGCTCTGAACGGCCTCCTTACGGGCGTGCAGATCTCTGTCGCCACCTCACATGCATGCTTCACGATCTCACCATGGGATTCCTTCGCACTTGCATGCTTCAGCTGAGCATCTCAGGTCCAGGGAACCCCAGGCAAAGCACAACCCTGGGAATCATGTCCAAGTTGACTCGGCATTATACGTCGTTTGTGTGGTCTGCAGATGAGCTCGAAATTTACGGGCTGTTCGAGGAGTTCTTCAACGCATCGTCCTTAGCTGTAAGTTCTGCCCCTCAATTTGTTGATGTGGTGCCTTCGTGAAGTGCAGTGGCATGAAGTCGATGTGCCCTGAACTTGGCTCAATTGTTAGACTGGTTGTAGATCCAGTCAGTGCACTGGGATGGCCAGCATGAGCGTAGGCCAGGCAGCAAACAGTGGGCCCTTAACAGGCACCTGTGTCTTTTGCTGTGGTGCCTTTGGGAAGGTTTCAGCCTCAGAAATGTCATCACCTACCGACGGCCAGAGGAAGCACTTTTTACATCAGATGCAGTGCGCGCGCCCTACACCGGCCGCACGTCGTGGAAGCTGGAACTGTGGCTACCCTGATACTGTGCTGCCGTGAGGTGCACAGACTCCCAGGAAATCTTGCAACCCTTCTTCCTTTGTGAGCCCCCCGAGCAGGCCCGGAATCCTGCCTAAGGCTGCTCCTGTTCCGCCCCTCTTCCGCCAGGTGCGGCTATTCATCACGCTCTTTTGCGTGAGCGTTGCCGCGGGCTTGATCATACATCACCCGGCAGCGGTCAGATTCTACCGTGGCCTGACTATGCCTGTCCTGTTCAACGAGTTTAGAGCTGTGCCGAGCACTCTGGCCTTGGTCTTGCGCACCGCTATTGCGCTGCTTTTGAGAAGCTGAGGATTGACAATGCGCGCCAATCTGACGCACAATAGCCGCAGAGGTTTGGGATATACGGCCTGCAAGGCCTACGGCCTTTTCCCAATACCGAAACTGCCAGAAAGTCACTTCCAAATGGTTGGCTGGCTGCTCGCCAGTCTCTCAGCTCTCCAGTATTCTGCCGTGGCCAGGCGTCTGCCAGAGCCAAAATGATTTGAGATTGAGACTTAGCTGACTGAGGTCGTGTCTCTACTCCTAGCTTGCCATGCGCACCTGGCGCCGCGATTTTTCCTCTTTGCTGGATTTGGTTTGTACTTCCTGTACTTTGGGCAGCTGTTCTGCGAGCGACGTCCTAAGCATTCTGTTTGTTGAAATTCGGCTTCTTCCACAGCCAACTGCCAAGCGAGTCTGGGGCATGTCTTTTGCAGGTCCAAGCATGGCGGGCATGGCGCTCTGCTGCTGCCTTCGATCCTGCTGCTCTTGGCTCTGAGTGGCGGTCCAAGGGGGACTCCCTGGAGCCTTGCTTCTTGGCAATTGTGTAGAAAAACAGGGGTGGAGACGCGGTCGTTGTCGCTAACTAGCCACGAATGCCACACTTTGAGACCGACTCGTATGTTGAACAAGTTGCCAGGTGTTCATCAAGTTGTTTCTGGGAGTGGTCTACTTCGCCGGCGCTGTGTCGAAAGTTGTGGTGCCCTGTGTGTTTGGCCGGCCCTGGCTTGGCAGCACAATGCAAGCCTACATCCTGGATGCCATGTGGAGCCGACCGCACTCCTGGCTTCTGGTGCAGAAGTTGCAGCTTATACTGCTTCAACGGTGGTGGCTGTGCACCTTTATGGCGGTGTCCAAGACTTGGTTCGCCACTGCCGCCGGAGTTTCAAGTCGGTACGCTTGAACTGCCTAAGTGTAGAGCTTCAAACGCATCCAAAATTCAATGGCACCAGGTCAGCACTGATTTTCGAATTTGGATGGCTGCCTCTTGTAATGCTGGGCGGCCGAACGGGCTCTGCCTGCTCCTTAATTCTAGGTTGTGCTGTCGCGATGTTGGTCTCTTGCGCGGTGTATCAAGACTGCCGAGGTTCTTGCGGGAGCTGTGGCATTTTCATTTCATCTTGGCGTCGATATTTTGCAGGCCGACTTCCAATAAACTGCCAGAAAAATTCACGATTCTTGAGTTTGCCAACGCTCCTGACAGTCAGCTTGGTGGCAGGGTCTGGACTTCAAGCCATTCTGGTGTCCGGTTTTCTGGGTTTTCCTGCCGGACTTGCAGTCATTGTGGCATGGTCAGGCACGGGTGGGTGTGTGTGTGTGTGTAACACCTGACCGAGCAAATCCTCAGTGAAGTTCCGTATGAGGGAAGAATGAGGGTCGACCAGGATCTGCCGAACGAGACGTGGACGAATGTACTTGCGCAGGGCTTCGTTGAAGAGCCGTGCCGCTGGATCATGAGTGACTCAGTGTGAGACGAGACCCAGTGAACAAGTTGTTCCTTAAGCCAAGCTGGGATATGTAACGAAGACTTGGCCGTGAGGTGCAACGTACCTCGTCCTCCAGGTCATTGTTGCTATCCGCTTCATGGACTGCAGAGAGGGCATGGAGTGCTTGCCACTCACATGCTGCCCCATGTTTGCGGTGCCCCGCAACATCTTCGAAGACGAGCTCCGCGGAGGGGCGCTGCTCTCAGGGGCGGGATGTTTTATTTTTTTATTTGTCACGGTTGCCCTGGTCCCGGTTAAGGTGATGACCGACATGGATCTTAGAGGAGGTGGTTATGTGGACTTCGCCTACAACTTCTTTCCGTGGATGTCAGATCTTCCGATGAGAGATGTTGACATGCAGCGCATGCCGGGCCGGGTCCTCTTTTGGATGTCCACGCTTCATTGCGATCCTAATCTTACGAGATTGCTGAAGCCGGAGTTCTTGAACAAGGACCGTCTTTAGCGGTTAGAATCATTAGAAGTGGCTGAAAATGGTTTTGGCCATGCCTGGCGGTATCCAGTTTTGGGTTTTGAACAGTGCCTAGTGCCATGATTCAAGGCTTTTTCGGGCTGTCGGGCTTTTTCGCTATATGTCGGTGTAGGTGCAAAGGCTAGGGAAGTTCTGTTCGGGTCGGGATGCGCATTTTGGAGGAGCGGTTGCTGGTCGCTAAACACGCTGAAGCTAGTTTGAAGAGCCTGCGCAGTGTGGGACCGACTGTCGCCATTCCAGGTTGTGATTACAGTAGCGACCACAGCATGACTTTCAAGCGTGCGTCGTCTGCAGCCTGCAGATGCATGTGCAAACTCATAGCAGCAACCACCTGAACTTAGTGTGCTTTACTTTGCGTTGTAGAGCCTTGGAAGGCCCTGCTGTGCCTTCCGCCATTAGCCAAATTTGGTGTGAGGAGCTTCTTCTCAGCGCAAACTTCGAGATTTCACCTGCCCTGGAATCCAAGCTTCACGAATATGTGAGGCAGTTGGAGCAGGCCGAGATCGAATGTGTTTTGTTCATGCCCCATGCTGCCATCAGTGCCACAAGGCTTCCCCAGCAGACTGGGCTGATCCTGCCAAGTGCCTTTCATGCAGTAGCGGGTGTGCTGGCCAGTGGACCGCCAACACATGGCCGCACTACCTCAGGATTGGTTCCATCGTGGAGCTGCAAGCTGAGTGTCGGAACCTGTTTGAAGCGCATACGTGCCGCACCAAACCTCTTCAGGACTGTGTTTCGACTCGATTCCGAGCTGAGCCTTTACTCATGCTGGATCCCCACTTTGCGTACTGGCAGGACTGCGTCGACTCTGGCGAAATTAGCGTGCAGAGCTCTGTTTTGCCCAGTGTGAGCAGCTGACATCAGTAATGCTGCGGTGGTCGCGTCGAGGTAAAACAGAGTGGACCTGTCCTGTTGAACTTCATGAGCTTCTTTACGCCGACAGCCCTTGCGATGCACCGGATTATTCATCTGACGTAACTACTTGGTTCGGGGCGCGTTCCCGCGCGTGGTACGGAAGGCATGTACACAAGTCAGGACATGCAGAAAACATCGGCATGGGTGGGGTTCAAGCACTTTGGGAAAACTATGCTTATTTTGGGGGCCAGGCTTTCACACTACATAGTAGTTTTGAAATGACTGTCACTGTAGTTTTGGGGTATATATTTGGGAATTGAAGCCTGGGTCATGGGTTTTATGTTGAGGGTTAGCTTACAGGGAAACGCTGCAAATACCAGTGTTTTGGGCATAAACCGCTGTAAATACCAGCGTTTTGGGCATGGTCGCGAAAGGCATGGACGCTTGCGACAGATTTTCTGGTTCCACATCCTTTTGCAGTATGTTGTGCAAAGAGGCGAAAAAACGCTGGTGTTTTGGGCATAAAACGCTGTAAACACCAGTGTTTTGGGCATGGTCCCGAAACCACATCCTTTTGCAGTACGTTGTACAAAGAGGCGAAAACGCTGGTGTTTTGGGCATAAAACGCTGTAAATACCAGTGTTTTGGGCATGGTCGCGAAAAGGCATGGACGCTTGTCACAGATTTGCTTGTTCCACATCCTTGTGCAGTATGTTATACAAAGAGGCGACAACGCTGCAAACACCAGTGTTTTGGGCATGGACGCCATTTGATGACGTTCTTATCACCCCCCTACCCCGCCCACCCCCCCTCCCCCCTCCCCCCCCAGAAAGTCCGGAAAACCCGAAAATGTGCTCGAAAGCACACGCGCGGGAACGCGCCCCACTGCAACTACTTGTCGCTTGCGTTTGACATGCTTGTAGGAGAGAGTCAGTGCTCCCTTTAGGCTTCTCATTCATGCACCATGGCTGTTCAGGAAGGCCATCCATACGTGGCAGCGCACTGAGACTGAACGGTTTTCCAGCCTCTCAACCGAGGCACCTTGAATTTGTATCTCAAGGAGCTCGGGCTTTCCTGTTTGTTAACACTTAGGGTATTGTGGATTGATTTTCAGATATGTCTGTTCTAGCGTATGGCACTTCCACTGGGGGGGGGTTTCCAGCTGCACAGAGCCCAACTCGACGACTCTGTGAGCCTCGCAAGGAACAGGACGTGAAGGCGTAGTGGCACGTCTTCCATTCCTGCAAAAGCCGAAGAGCTTTAATTCAAGGAAAAACTCCATGGCGTTTCACCTTAAATGCAGAATTTTCAAGCAGTGGTGACAGCTGCTTGAAATCCAAGCTTGGCAATTGCCCTCTGATTCAAGACAGGCTGCACAAACCAGTTGCAGCAACTATGTTCTTTGCGTCTTTGGCTAAGTTTTGCTTCATCGGAGAGATCATTCTGCGCGTTATTGCCGACGGGTGGACGTGGACTGGGCCTCAGCCGCATAGGCCAGGCAGTGTGTGGACGCGAGCAGAAGCATCAAGGTTTTTTGCGGCCGGGAACGCCAGTGACGTGGAGCTTGCCTCAGGTGTAAATGTGTCCTGTATGTGCATAGCCATCCCACGGCTATTCGGAACTCTGTTTTGTTCCACCAAGGTGTTGATCGCAGTTACAGGCATGCTTGCTTCAAGTGGCATCGGCAAACGGACAGGGGCTGAGAGTAGCCGCGACAGGAATCATCCCAAGCTATATCTTGGGACCTGTCTTTGACTTCCAGAGCCCAGCCCTAAGCAATGTCCAGCAGCCTGCTTCGAGATCGAGATCGGCGCGTGCCCGTTGACTGGCTTCCGTCCGCCATGTTCAAGTGGCTCTTTACTAAATTGTGCTCTTACTATTGTTATTGTTGTTGTCATTTTATGGGCTTATGTCTCCCATTGATATCCCCGACTTGATTGAGACAAGCTGCTCCATACCATGGCGCACTGCACTGCGTCTCAGCTGTGCATGCGCTTCTCAGCTTCGTGTGAGGCAAGCTGCTCCATACTCAGCCACACTCTTAAGGAGCTCAAAACGCCCAGGCGTGAAAAATGCAACCTATGGAATTCTTTCATATCCATACATAACTCAATACCATTGGCTCTGACAATTTTGGTACTCATCGGGCGCTTTGGGGCCGAATGTCGCCATGAGCATGTGGTAGCACTTACTTTCTTCGACTTGGGTTACACATTCTGTGCAACTGAGGTCCACTTTTCCGGATTGGGCAGGCTTTGCGATGCATTCGCCTCATTCGAATCCTGAAAAGCGCGCGCAGCCAAGAGGGCACCAAGTAACATTCAGGGGTCAATTTGCCGCAGCTGCTTGTCATCCAGATCTGTGCGGGGTGGGGGACTCTTGAGGGGCCCAGGTTCGCACCATCAGTTATTTCCGAATTCTTTGGTCGCTCGCCGGAACCTCGGCAACTGCCGTCAGACTTCTGTGGCTTCAAGAACCCCCGAGTGAAGCGCAGGGCCCCTTGGCCTGAGGTCAGCGGTATTGTTGACAGCGGCCGTATTCTTCTGTGGACCCTGACGATCATCACGGTGGTCTTGTACATGCAGAAGCCCAAGTGCTTGTGGGGTTCGCGATCAGGATGCCCGGGGCATGAGGTTGCGGGTGAACGCTGAGGTTTTCCATCTTCTTCGTGCAGCTGCTGCTGCACTCTGGTCTAGAGTTTACAGAAGAAGTGCAAGAATCTGAGCCTCGGTCGCATCTGATATCATCGCATGGAGAGCATGTTTCGTTATGTTCAACTCCTTGCTGCTGGCAGCCAAGAGGTCATCGACATTCATTTCTTGACCGTCCCGGAAGCCATGTTCACGTTGTTTCAGGATGCTTTGCCTTGCCCAAGATGCTTTAGAACACAATTTTGAGTCACTACGACTAGTAACTAGTATTGCCTTCCGATGTTCTGCTTTGCAGTGCCTCACGCTGGATAGCTGGACATCATTGAGCCGACCGCTGCAAGTTGGTCAGCCGCTGCCCTACTCTCCACTTCCGTAGTGGAGCTGAAGAAGAGAGCCCTTGCTGAGTCCTCAAATCGGCATCCTCTGGGTGCTTTATGTGGCGGTGGCTTGCATGGCGCACACCTGAGTGCCACCTGAGAAACTGCCAAAGTCTGCATCAGTATTGCTAGGGGTTCCTTCTCAGAGTGCTACAAGCTTTTCCTCGGAAAAAGGTGCTGAACAATCTCGTCATTGCCGTCATCGTGAACAATGCATTTGCTAGAGCGGAGCAGGCGCGGGCGGCGGTCATGTAATCGAGCACATCAGAGGTGTAGTGGCAAAATGGGGAACCTTCGCAGGATGAAGAGCTCCAAGCCTCAATTGCTCGAGAAACAACAGAAGGAGAGCTGAATGATCTCAGGAGCGATTGGGAAGTTGAGTCCAGGCTGCGTGTCGCGAGAGTGTTCTTGGAGCCAGTCGGCACCTACTTTGGATGCATGGGAGGACTCTGTTTGATGAGCTTGTGAAGGAGGGCAGTGCGTACCTCACGCGAAAGGACGTGCTTGATGAAATCATGTCGCGATGGACCAGTTTGGTGTGCACATGTCTCAGGAGTATGAGCAAGCCCTCGGAACCAGCGAGTCCTTGTGCCTTGGTTCCACTTGGTGTCTACCCTCGAAGCCCTCAAGCGATAATTTTGATACTTGCCAGATACAGGTGGACGAAGCTCAAGATTGTCAACTTAGAGGAGAACGAGATTTTGAATCTTTGGTCGCTCTTTGCCTGCCGAAGAATGGCCTCTGGTCTTGTGGTCGATGTCAGATATCCCTTCAGCACCGGCACAAGGTTTATAGATTTTCCAGACGAAGTTGATCGCGAATATTTCGCTTCACAGATTCGAAACCTGAAAGGCCGTGCTTAGCTGCGCTCTGGACTTTGTGCTATGAAGTTAAGAGCCCTGCAGGCGAATGCAAAGCAAAAACCAGCTTCACCGTGGCCATGACTCTCAAGAAACTAGATACGAGACTAAATCAGGCAGGGGCCTCTGCCAGCAGTACCTACAAGCCATGCTGGTCCATTGGCTGAGCTTTCGTGTGAAGCACTCCGTGAGGCCAGAACGAATTTGGAGGTGCATAAGAGGATGTGCGAGGCTGGTGTGTGCACTTGTCGAACTGCCTGTGCTTGTGCTGCTGACGTCTGTACTTGGACGGATGGGGATTAAGCTTCACAGTGTCACTTGGTTGGCATTGCTAGCTTCAGCACAGAATGAACTTACAAGACGTGCGAAAAGGGCTATGGGCTACTGGCGTTTCGAAATTTTCCGAGCTCGCAAAGCTTCAACCTTCAGCTGAAATTGACAACACGAATTCATCCTCACACCCATTCCGGGTCAGAGTTGAGAATTTCCGATCCCAATTCTCAACTTTTTTCTCAACGCATGTTGGCCCAGTGTTGGCCATGTTGGCCCGAACTCGTACATCAAATCGGTCAGGGAGGTTCCCGAAGACTGCGAGACTCGATCACGAGAGAACAGGGCACGAAGGATCTGGACAGCACCTGCTGGAAAGTGCGTCCAAGCGAAGAGCAGCTTTACTAGTACGACATTTCTGTATGTTTTAGGCTCCTCACGCTATTTGCAAGCAGCTTGCGCAGTCGGCAGGAATTGAAGAAAGAATCGAGAGAGGCCGGTGCAAAAATGCAACTTGACTGCACGGGCTTTGTTCAGCCGTCTTTCCAGGCGCAGGTCGAGCTGTCGAGAACGCTGTTTGAGGCCTTGTCTTCGACGGCGATAGTGAGAGTTTCATCGTAACGTCACATGTGACATGCTGATGGCTCCGCAGTTGCGGCAATTCATGATTCTGACCTACCGCTGCGTACCGCCCTTTGCAGCTTGCAAGCCTCCGGTTTGACCGCATGTCCTCATTTTTGCTTGCCGAGATACCATCAAATGCCACTGTCACCACCAAGAAGAAAGTCCAGAAAGTGGGTGAACAGGTTGGTGGTCTTTCAGCGGATTGAGGTGCTGCAGATGACCCTCAGACACTGTAGTGACAGGTTTCGACAAGGGTGCAACCACTGTGCCTCGCCCAGACAAACGACTTTAAAGACGAGCCTGTGACGACTACCTGCTGGCTGCCTTTGCTTGAGGCTCACGCCTATGCTGAACTACCCCGTCGAACGGGTTCCTATGGGCCGCGACGAGCGGCCTTCTCAGAAGCAGAGCCAACCATAACATTAGAAAAAATAGTGTAAGTAGTGGTATTGGGAGGAACCTGCACAAGCCACAAAGCCGCGCAGCACCGAGGCAGCAAGGTTGGGCACTGCCTGGCGAAGTGGTCGAGCAAGGCCCGGAAATGACGCTGAAGCCTGGCATGCAGCCCGGCGCAGTGCCTGGCGCAGCGCGCGCCATCCAGAACTGAGCATCAAACCTCCAGCGAACGCTGGAGGCAGACTGCACAGTTTCGGTCTCACGGTTTGAATTGAAAGTTTTTTAAGACCAGTGGGTCGAAGCACACAGCGACACAGATGCATTGCAGACATGTTGGCTTTCAGCTGGTTCTTGTACTTGCTCACATCACGCCTTGCTCACATCACGCCTTTCGTTGTCCTTTAGTCACTTCAGTCACGTACGTGCTTCGGCCGGAGCCAACCGGACCAACCCAACTGTGCTGATGCAGAGCTTTGGGAACAAGAATCCAATGCGCATCACGCTCAAACCTGCAATTATAATCGCGTTCACGTCAGCCGCAATTTCCAGTTGGTTAGGGCTCAAGTTTGCGGCAGCTGCTGCTTGGATCTTCACGGTCTGCTTCAGGCATCCCCGTGCTATCTTATGCTTCCGATGTTTTGTTTTCTGCACTCAGCCAGGTCAAAGAATGCCTCTGGAGACCAAAGACAGACGCGCGAGCCGAGCCTGGCGCTTGACTCCTGCGGCCAACTCACCTTTGGATGCGAACCAGCATCGCGAGCAGCGAGCCTTCCGCTCTCGAAGCTGGGAGGAGCCTGAGACCAGAGACCTGGCAGGAACTTGTTTTTTCTTTGTGCACTGTGACACGAAGCGCGCTGCACTGCACTAAGCTCGGCTAGCAGTAGAGGCATCCGAAGAAAAGATGAGAACGATGAGAACCTTGATCAAGACCGAAGTTCTTCCGTTGAATCGCTGAGGTCATCCGCGTGCAGTCTTCAACCTTTTCTGCAGCACTTGCCATTACCTCCTGTCTGAGCATGGCGAAATGATGCAGATGATGGCGAATCCATCTTCTTTTGCATTCGCCACAAGTGAGCCTCCGCAAGGTGTTGTGATGACGGGCAACTCATGCAAGTCGCCGGAAAGCTGTAGTTGCAAAGTTCAGGACTTCGAGTGTGGATGTGGAGTTCGACTCGGCTACTACTTGCTTTCGCCCTGTGAAGAGTGCCAGGATGCCAAGACCGTGCGGAAATGGTTCTTGTGTCCAAGATCTGTTGAGGCCGAGCCCCACGAAGCCGAGAATGTGGTCACCTCCCAAGAGAAACCAGCGTCGCCGCAATTCGGATGCAATATGCTTGCATATGCTTGCTGTGCCGTACGGGTGTAGGGTTGTCGTTCGCAAGAGACGGGTGCCATTGCCAGGTGCGTGCAGTCATACTTGGAGGACCACCAGTTAATGGCGGAGTTTCTAGAACGCATCGAGGGCTTGGAGGTCTCCGATCCGATCCCAGGCTACCCTGCAATGAAATCGCAGCCTGCGCCTCCTGCACCTCCTGCACCTCCTGCGCCTCTTGCGCCGCCCGTGCCTGCGACACCTGCATTTGCCAGACCTCAGGCTGACCCCTCAATGTCTGCAGTTCGCACGGTGAGCGCTCGAGAGGAACATCGCCAGGAACACTGCGAGCACCAGCACCTCGTTCCTCAAATTCCTCAAGAAACGGCAGGGCGGCCGGAGCTGCAATTCGGGGCAAGGCCAAGCGAGATGGTTTCGCGCGACGTGGACTCCAAAGCAGATAGGGCCCAAGGGGCCCAAGCGGATGCACCGGATACCGTGGTCCGCTTTCAGGAGGCTCGCTATGCAGCTCTGGAGGCTCAGCTGCGCGTCTCCCAGGCTGCGGAGAGCGCAGCGCTGGCCGAAGCTCGCGCTGCGCGGGCAGCTGTGGAGATCCAAGAGCTCGAGGACTTGGACATAGATTCTCTGCAAGCACTACCAGGAAGTCGGCTGGAGTTTGCTCAGCGCCTGGCCGAAAAAAGAATGGAGTTGGAGAAGTGGCAGCAGGCGCTGCAGCAGAAAAGCCAGAGATTGGAAGAGGTAGAGAAGATGCTGTGCAGTACGCAGGGACGAGCCGCAAGGCCAAAGCCAGCAGAGGGAGGAGCAAGGTCCTTTCCGCAGCCTGCCACGGAGCCATTCGGCACCGCCACGGAGCCATTTGGCACCGCAGAGTTCGTGGATGGTGCAAAGGCAGGTGCAAAGGCAAGCGCCCTTGCCATTTTCGCTCTCGCCAGAGCTGGACTGGCTGCGTCACGACTTATCATCAACGTGGCCAAGCCCGTTCTTGGAGGTTTGAAGTCTGCTGGTAGTACTACCGTGCACTATGTTGCTGGCTATGTCCAGTCCTCGATAGCGAAAGCTGCTCTTGATGCGCAGCAGCGTGAGATGGCGCAGGCCTGGCAGTTTGAGGGTTTGTATGCACGCAGAACACGCAGCCAGGGCTAGTCGCGCATGATGTGAGTTTGCACATGTCTGCTACAATCATGTGCTCATAGCCACAGGCAACTTCGATAAGGCGATCGAGATATTACGCCGCATCTATGGGTACAACTGTGGCGACAGCGAGTCCCAGACTTGATGGCAGCGGTGTGCCTCCCGCCCGCTATGGGCGCCAATGGGACAGCCCTGCCCATCCGAACCCGACCTTGTGCAGCCATGGTCCTATGATGTCCCCTGGATGGCAGCCATCCCCCATTTACCCAGTGTCTCCGGCGCCTTCCATGCATTCAGTTCCTTTGCAGCCTGTCTATGAGCGCGAGAGCATGCTCGGTTGGATTCGTAGAAATAGCGGATGTGGGTTCCGCCACCGCCCAGCTAACGCCTACCAGACCTGGCCTCATGCTGTGCGGTGAAGTGCAGAGAGAGATGTCGCCCGAGCCGATGTAGTTGTTTATGTTGCTGCGATTTGCTACTTTGCACAAACTTCAAGTGCCCATCATGCATCTGTGCAGTAGTGAGTTCCTGCATGGCAGAGCCATTAATTAGTGCAGTAATTTGTGCATCAACTTTGCAACGGCGTGAGCTGGTGGAGGAAATGATATGCCAGAAGCCTTCCAGGCATGATGTAACACGTTTCCTGCAACATGTTGCGTGTCCGCGCGTGGGCGTGGGCTGATGGCTTGAAGCAAACTCAAAGGTCGGCATCATGTCCGCAACATTCAGCTCAGCACCACCAGCTACAGCCGTGCATGAACATGCACTTCCACCAGCGTCGAGGCCTTTGCAAGTGCACCGTATGCTTTTAGTTTTAGCAAGAGCTCCTCCGTGATAGTTTTGATGGCTGATCCCGTGTCGTAGGCAACTCATGCCCGGCAAGAGTCTGGATGCAGGCAGCTCTGCTGCAAGTTTTGATGTGCAGTTGCATTGTGCGGTGGGATCGTCACATGGTACGAGAGAGCCTCTGCAAGAGCCTGTTGGCACAGCCCATGGAAACCCCTGGTCTGGCAAGGATGAGGAATATGCTTGAACATTCACCTCGCTCACCTCCATGTTCAACAGTTGAGTGCTGCCCTGTCAACCCGAATTGTAAGCTGTAGCGACAAGCTCGAAACCTCGATCCACTTTGGGAAAGGCAGCTGGGGGAATCGGAATGGGGCTTCAAACTGCAATCGGAGGTATCGTCCTTATACAACACGTAGTAAGCGGTATCCCCCTGCAGCTACCAAAATGTCAACTAGCTCCGATCGGATCTGGTTACTGCCAATGTGCGATGCGCTTATTAACCGGCGAGTCTCATATGCGCGTTTGCTTCGGGAAATCCGAGTAGTGCTCGTGGTATCCAATGAGGAGTTATAGCTAGGCAGCCACAACAAACGGCAGCCTTCGATCGAAAGCACTACCACGTTGCTTCCGAGTGACAGGTGACAGGGCATCCTACAGAAGCTGCCATAAGCTACTTCCTCCAAGGAATAGGGGTTTCTGAGACTTGCAAGACGAGGAGATGCAAAAAGGCAGGTGATGGGGAGGTTGACCAAATCGCCCGTGTCCACCGCCATTTCTGTGCCAGGTAGTCGACGCCCTCTATCTTCCACCGGCAAAAGCATTCTGGGATTGACAGGCGGCAATGCACCATTCATGCAGAGATTTTCCAAGCTTAGCTCTCAGCTTCACATACGCCTTGTCTTGCCTCGAAGGACGCTCGACGCCAGCTACAGCTGCAGATGCAGGGAAGGAGTGGAAGGAGAGCAAGCTTGCGACGCAGACCCCTTCAGCGGCCTCCAGCTCCACTTCCAAAAGCTTTGCTGTCCAAGCGGGCAGCAGTCTGGCTCAGAGACAAAGACCTCCCAGTGCAAGTGCCCCCTCGAACATTCCATGTGCGGAACAGGATGTTCGGAATGCTCTGATGCAGATGTTCCTGGCTTTCGATGAAGATGGGGATGGGCTTCTGCATCCATCCGAGTTTGCCGCTGCCGTCGCGGCACTGGCAGCAACAAAAGAGCAAGGACAGGCGTGCTTCGCGAGCCCAGTCGTGACGGGAGAGCGGGTGGGAAGTGCAGACTTTGTGACCAAAATGATGGCCATAATCCCGGCCCTACGCCTTTCCACAGCCGAAGTGGTTCAGCACATCAAAAGCTGCATTGCGGCAAGGCCCAGCAACTTTGAGAAGTCCGTGAGCGATCTCCGGCAACTGAGAAGATATGGGAAAGTGTTGTAGCGACATTGTCGTTCGGGGTGAAAACGGGGGCTTGACATCGGCTTATGGGGGTGCCCACAACATCCACAACTCGTGCCAAGGCATGCCCTTGTTCGAAACGTATCCGGTTTGCCAGACGAATCGACCCCGAAGCCTTTGTGGAGGACATCTACAGGCAGAGGTGCTTTCGCCTTGCCTCCTGGCGTTGGCAGCGGGCCGTTGATTGCTCGAATGGCTTTCAAAGTTATGCAGTACATGGGCATGCGGACAGAAGATACCACGATTATGGATGGTGGGCTGGTTGCACGAGTGGCAGGTCACCGGCAGACATTCAAGCAGCTTCTGGACAGGGCTGGCGAGATCTCGGGCGCTCAAGTGCTAGCATCTGCTGGTGCCGGTGGGAAATCGGTGGACCTGTATCTCATGAAGTCGCCCGGAGAGGTGTTTCATGTCTGCCTGATAAACCTTCAGCTGAGCTCTGGGCCGGAGCCTGTCGTTCAAGGGATCGGCGGCTTCGATGTCGGCCCAGTTGAGTCGGTCACCATTCCCAAGGAGCTCTGGTCTGAGATGTGCCCTGACCTCTGCAGGTCTAAGGAATCTGCCCAAGATAAGGGCCCTGTCGAGTTGCATCGAAAGTTATCTCAGGGCGAGATCGACTGGCAGAACGCACGGCTCGTGCTCAAGGCCACGCCAATCGCAAGCCATGTCTTTCGCATCCGGTTCAAGCTGGTAGCTAATGAACCCAGCAGCAATTACATTGTTTTGATCCCCAAACTCAGGACCATAAGTGAAGGACACGCCAGGTACGCCTCACGCACAGTGTCGGTTCAAGGTGTGCCTGACAGCTCGACGACCGAGTTTGGGAGTTTTGTGCTTGTCAACCTGCGTGGGGATCAGCTCGAAAGCGTTTCCGTGAAGCACGAGTTCGTGAACCAACAAGTGCGGATAGTTGACACTAAGCAGGTGGGTGAGGACAAGCTGCCCGACCTGCCCGTACCGGTCCTGTCGCCCGAGGAGCGGGCATCCTGCCTGTCCTGCAACGGCCAGGAGCTGCGTTCGCTGCTTTCAGGCCAGGGGTTGGGACGTTTGAGTGGGGAACGCGACGTCGCGTACGCGATGCGGCTTGGCCGTTGGCTACGTAGCTGCAACTATGACGTTGCGCTGACGGATGCTGAGCTCAAGCGACTTCCGACCCTCATCTGGGAGACGAAGCGTGGTGACTGCTCAGCTTTCAATGTGGGGTTCGTTTTTGCATTGCGCGCGCACCAGATCCCAGCTCGCGTCTCACTGGGCTTCAAGTATGGGCAGGCCGTGCTAGATGCCTGCGGGTCAGTGGTCGCTCCACATGCTCAAAGTGAATTTTTCGCTGAGGGAGTTGGCTGGATTCCTTGTGATGCCACTGCGGGACTGCATCGCCTGGGACATGAAGCCACCGGCATGCTGTCCTTCCTTGAGTTTCGGCCGGCCAGCCTCAGTGTAGCAGACTTGGAGGATCTAAGGAAGGTGCTTGGGCCAATTGCCGCCACAGAGGCAAACGACGAGGATCCTGCTTACAGAAAAGAGGTTCTGCTGGCCGCCGGACTCGAGAGACATGGCGGACAGGGTCTTCCAGCAGAGCTGACCAGACTCTGCATGGCCTATTCCCTGGGAAGCTTCAGAGACCTGCGGGCTGGTGACCCACTGACAGACTGTGCACGGGCTGGTGCCAAGATGTTTGAAGGTGGGCCCTTTCGTGGGCAGCCGTTGAAGCTGAGCCAGCTGAACGAGAACATGCTAATTCCAGCTGAGATTGATGCTGTGATGGATCATTTGCATGCCCGACCTCGTGCTGAAGACTGGTCGAAGATGTGGCCTTATGGTGTCATATCTTGCAGCTATGAGTTTGAGGAGAAGCAGCTGTAGCCATGTGTAGCCTGTGCGAGCAGCGGCTCGCTTTGACGAGCTTCCCCAGCCATTCAGAAGCCATTCAGAACTTTCTAGAATGAAATTGTTCGGCGGCGCTGAATGTGCGAGCTGTGTCGACAGCCAGTCCTGACAGTGCATTGTATAGACTGCACTTGGATTTTGGCATTTTTCTGGGTTGCTTGGTTCCGTCGAAGACTGGAGCCACCTAATTTGTTGCAGGCGCTTACGAGGTCCGCCGTCAGAAAGCCAGAGAAAACACTAGCCACACCATAAGTCGTGGGCTTTCACGACGATACTAAAGGAACTTGTGACCAACGACCTCCGTGGCACGCTTTATTCAGTATACAGTATAATTGCATGTCCTGGTCGCTGCATGCCCAGCTGGGTTTAGCCGCGGAAGACGCCTCCCCATGTGGCCTGTTGCCTCAGCGCCCAAGCCCCTTGGCCATGTATATATTGACAGCTGCAACGCTGCTGTGGCGCTGCCTGGGTTCATTAGTGCAATGAAGCCTCAGGCCCTTGCCACCACCCGCCTCACCAGGCAGCGTGGAGGCGTCCGCAGCATCAGCAGACATCAGCAGCATTAGCTGGAAGGGAGAGTTATCTTTTGCAGGTGCGGTTTGAGCGCCAAAGATCTTTTCCTGGCAACGCGCTTCAGGCAGCGTATTATTGAAAACCTCATAGCCACAGGCGGACACACATGCATTCGAGTGTCGCCGGGAGCCAAAGCAAGCTGCTAGTTCGTAAGTCGTATCCTGGGTAACCATGCCCTTCACCATAACAAGCAGCCCTTGCTGGGCAGGTGACGTGCGAGCTCCTCTTCACAGGCATGGCATCATTTTTTTGAATCTGGTTTTTGTTGATTTTGTTAGGTGTTGCTGGGTTGAGCATGAAGCAACCACAAGCAACCTATGCAGCCCGGTCTCCAGGCTACTTTTTCTTCTGGCCAGCTGCAGCTTCAGTACATGCACTGTGTGCAGAACGGGTCATGGACACCCACATGAGAAGCTTGGGTGATTTTGGCATCAAGCAACTTTGCTTCGTCTGCACGCCTCACATTGTGTCACAGCAAGCGTGAAGATTCGGGGATGCATTTGGTATGTATTGGTGTGAAGATTGGCTTGACTGTCTCTATGTGTACATGGACCAGTGGAATGGAAGCATAGGATCAATCTTTTGAGAATGGTTTCTATGGCCACCACCGAAGCCCCAGAACATTCAACAGTCATTCAGCCATTCAGGCATTCCTCAGCCCTAATTGCGATCCCGACAAGTCTGTGTCACGGCATCAAGAGTCAAGAGCCGATTCATAGCCAGAAGTTGTCCAGACATTCTGCTGTTAATGTCTTGGCACCGGCTAACGTCAGGACGAAGCCTCGCCCAGAGAAAGGAAACCGATGTTGGGTCCATGCTCGTTGCAAGGTCGGCACTTTGGTGTGGTTGGCACTGCCGGAAGCTTTCGAAATCAGAGAAGGGGCTTCGTTTAGATTTCGTTCGCATCTTGGCCCCCGCCTTGCGGGGACATCTGTGGACCAAGGTCTCCTTGGGCTCTCGGTTTGTGCTCATGGGCGAAACTCTGGTGCTTTTCCGCCTTCTACACCATACAGCTTGTCGCCTTGCTCTCAGCTTTGGGCTCCAGTATGGAAAGAGGGCTTGGCATGAAAGGGGTGTGATGATGTGTACCGTTTGTTTCTGCCTTTCCTTTCGAGGCCTATAGGCCTCATTTGAGAAAGGGCTGGCCCTTCCATTGGATCCTGGGTTGCACAAAGGAAGAGTCCAAGTCAAGCAAAGGAAAGTTTTATCTGGACAGAGGCAGTTGTGCTTCCAGCCTGCAGTCGCAACTGCTGGTCAGAGGCTGCTTTATGGCCCTCTCACGGATTACGTGCTCTGCTATCATGACGCCACCGTCATTCGGGAAGGTCCTGCTCCAGATCCCAAGGCCGCGGCCGTGTCACTTAAAGAGCTGGGGCACGTTTGTAAAGCGCAGGGAAAGTACCTCTTCGCCATGTACCCACATGGCGGCCACCTGAGAGATGACTCATGCTTGGCATTCTGGCCTTGCTTTCGTGTTTGGAGGCGTGTACGGCGTGTGCCGTGCCTTCTCTGGGGGAGTGGGCTGCTGGCGAACACTGTTCCCAGGCAAGGATGACAAGCTTGATGGGATTGCGCTTCATGTTGGGTGTGTAGATGATCCCGAAGCCGAAAGATGACCACAGGAATGAAGCAGCAAAATTCAAAAGGCATGAAGGGGTCTGGCAGCCCCACCCACCCGCCGTGACATGACACACCACACCCCACCAACCACCCGACACCTTCCCTACCACCACTACTACCCCCAGCAACCCTGGCATCATCCACCGCACCACAATGCCGCAGCACGGCCGGACGGACATGATTAACTTCCGAGACTTTCAGATACCGGAGATTCCAAAGAAGCCGCTCTGCTCAGAGTTGATAGTAGGATTGGGATTGTTGCAGGCATCGCTGCCCGCCAGAGGCTCGGCAGATCTCGGAAATGGCATTGCCGCCGAATCCGGAACAAGAGCTGCGCAGTCTGCGATCTCAAGTAGACAAGGTTGGGGAAGCTTTGGCGCGGCTTTCCTCCTCCCAGGCCAAACCACGGCTGGTTTTTGAGTATGTCCCGTAGTGTTGCGAGCCCAGCCGATGCTAGGGATTCGGGAAATGTCGCTTTTCTGCGGCTGCATCGATGCCTCAAAGCGGGGAGCTGAGTGGAATGGACGGCTGGGCGATTGGCAAGTTTTCACACATGTGCATCATATGCATGTATGGAAGCTGCACCAGGCCAGTGCTAGAACGGGCCATTCGACGAGGCTGCTTGTACACCCCACCGCGATTTGCCACTCTGACATCACAGCCTACTGACAGACGAAGTCATGAGAAGTAATGCCCACCGGCAGGGGAGAACATTATTCTGCTACCTGGCGGAATTGATGAAATGAATCTCACGGACGGCGAGTCCAAGGATGGCCAATTCTGCTCTTACACGTCGCTTCCAAGTCAAAAACCTTACCAATCCTCAACGTCAGGACACACAGCTAGTCATGACGGACCGGAAGGGCTTTGTGAAGCTCGATGGCTGCAAAGATGGAAAGGGCAGTGAGTTTGGACCCGTGCCGGGCATTCCGTCAGATCGTCTCTGATCCCCGGTTTCGCACAGGCTCTCCATCGAGAACGGTATGGACATCATCCCGGGCTTCTGTTTTGGAGAGAAGCGCCTTGACCATGAAAAGTGAATGGTGGCCGTTGCTGAGGGAAATGGTTTCTAGTGAACCTTCGCAAGGTGGATCCACCACACCATCAGGCTCCCCCACTTCATACAGAAGCTTCTTCGCCCCCTGAGGTCTGCGCCCTAGCCGTGCTCGCAAAAACGTAACTGTCTGCATGTCGCCGTATGTATGCGTTTTTTTGGTTGACTTGGTGGTATTTGGTGGTGCTGGAGCAGCGAGTTTCGCATGGGCTGAGGATGAGCGGCACGTTGTGCCGACCTCATATGTGTTTGTAGTGTGCAGTACACGTACCATGCGTTCGTTGTGGTTTGCGCGCAGCACCTCGCTAGCTTGCCACCTCTGAAGGCTGCGTGGGCGAGGGATCACTCTGATGGGGTTTCTTGATCCTCCCCTCGGCTATGTCTGGGGTGAGCCTATCAAGGCCAGTGAAGGTCTGCATCAGTCCTGTGACAAATCCACTCATATAGCAGGTGCAGCAGCAGAAGCCTGTGGATGAGAAGTACCTGGATGAGGCGCTGAACGATGCCATTGTTGTTGTGCCGCGTGGAATGCCACCTCGTTTGAGACAACTTGCTTATACTTTTGCAAAAGGTGCATCAAATGGTTGCTGATGCCGTGTTGGACATGTTCAAAAGACACAAGGCCGCCTTGCGAATTCCTGCAAGTTGCAAAACGAGAACTGCGCGGGCATGTGTGACCTTGGCAGGCGCGCTTTGGTTACGCAGAGGACGAGACGCTCTCCCTCGTGAGCGCGGCAGATGCCAAGAAGAAGGCTTCTCCGGTTTGTCGACGACCGAGGGTGACATGCAAACTGTGCAATTCGGCGCGACTTTAGCCGGGAGGTCATTGCCAAGAAGCGAGACTGACACTTGACACAACGGCGCCGCCAGCAGTCCAACTGCTGGCGCCAACTGCTGGTGCAGAAGCGAAGCAGCCTGAAGAGAAATGAACATGTTTGACCAGCAGCTGAAAGAAAGGCATGACCACGGTGATGACAACCTTGGGTCTCCGTCTTTGTGAGACGCCAACTGGAAGTTGTTAAAGGCTCAAGATTGATATTTCGAGTTTGCAATCCATAGCAGGGGCATGCTTAAGCAAAACACGTTTGCGCATGCAATTTCGGCAGCGATGCCTAGCTTGGCGCGTAAGTCTAAGCTTCAGCCGAGCACATTGACTGCTGCGGCTCCTGCCATCGTGCAATCTTTGCCTCACGCTTGCAGGGGCCCCAAGGGCTCAAGGGATTTTGCTTATTCTGTTTCCATTTCCGATATCTTCGAGTTGGGCCGAGATGAGGCCACATGCTGAGCTTCCATGGCCAGCACCTACTTGCCAGAGGGCTCGCAGGACAGGGCAGCTGTTGAAGGGGAGTGCAGCAGCACCTGACACTGCTTGGGCGAGGTCACTGGAACGCCCTTGGAGAGGTTGGTGGAGCATGGTGAAGCAACGGGAGTGGTGAGGGGACTCTGATGTCTCTTTTTGTGCAGGTCCAATGTGTTTCGGCGGCAGGGGAATGAGTTGTACTGCAAGGACAGCACCGGCACATCAAATGGGCATCCATAGCACAAGGCAGTGGCCCGAGAGAGCCGATACCTCGACAGGCTCGAGAAGTGGCTCGAAATGCGGATCCCTACACGAACCTGAGAGGGGTGCTCTTGCCTGAGAGTTTTCCAGCTTGAGATTCGTGGGGGGCATGTCAGGCGCAACCATTTTTTTGTTATGATCCGGGGGCAATGTGTGGAAAGTCGGTGCGACCGAGGCAAGAGTCGGTGAAGCTGTTTCAGGCTGCCATGGCCGAGTATGGCAAGGCTGATCGGAAGGCGGTTCAGCCGAGCTCCCATGATGCTCGGCCACAGGCTTTGCATTTCCTTCCAAACGACCATCGGCTGCTTGTGACCCAGCTGCCACCTTTTGATAATTGGCCCATATTTCGCCATTCACATGTCGTCAATGGATCTGCACGGACGTGCTCTTCTTTGGAGCATTCTCAATGTACGGTGCCGGGATGCACGGGCAGTGCAACGGCCTTGAATGTAAGAGTTGGCTGCTTCAAAGGTTTGGCAATCGAGCTCTGTGCTACCAGGCTGGTCTTCCATGTCAGGCCATAGACACTCTCGAACAAGAGTTTCATGCTCTGCTGCAGCAGGCCGTGGAGGACTGGGTGAAGTGCCGGGAGGACCCTCAGCACGTGCAGAATTAGGTTGGGGAGAATTTGCTGTTGATTGCACACACGTGGCATCTCAGGACGCGCAGCGCTGTGTCAAGTTGAAAAGCGACTACGTAAAGGGATGGCTGCTGCTTGCCGCGAGCCAATTCGTCCTTTGCAATTGTCGGAAGGTCTACGCATGCTGCATCATGACAGCATCGTTGCAGTTTCGTGCGAGGTCAAGGCTACTTGGGAGTGCGCGACTCAGACTTAGCCGCTCCTTGGGCAGAGCCGCGTCATGCCGAATCAACAACTAGCTCATCGCTGCCCGCAGGCTGGGGCATCACAACGAGGCGATGCAGGACCTGCACAGTGGCATCTGCCTCAGACAAAAACAGAAGCTGCTCCAAAAGGGTAGCGGTGCATCCAAGGATTGCGGGCGATTCCTGGCTCCCGCGACTTGCTGGACCTGCAGGCTTTGGATATAGTGGTGTAGCATGGTGTAGCGCCCTCAGCGCCCTGGCAGGCTGCTCTCACTTCCGGCCCGTGTCTTGAGGGATCGAGTCATGCTGTTAGGCTGACTTGCTTTCCAATGCAGTGGTTGAGGCCACCAAGCCCGTATGGCCGGGCGGAGCGTGTGCAGCCTCCAGAATTTCTGGTGTTTGCTGTTTGCTGCATTCTGGATTCTGCAAATAAGTTGCAATTGGCAATCGCCCGCAGCCATGCCTACCCGACTTCAGGTCTCCGGCATGTACACCTGGCAACACGTGGCGTGCTCAAAATTTTTTATAACCTGCTTCCAAACTTCCAGTAGCTTCCTGGAGTCCGGTGCGTTGGCAAAGGCCGCCTGTGTCGCGCTCAACCACGCCACCCAGATCTTTGACACCGCCACCAGGGCTGCACCCTCGGGATCAAAGGGCTGCCAGGAACAGAACCTTCTACAGTTCAAATCCTGCACATATCCAGGGTTTTCCTTGAAAGGCACCCATCCGTCAGTCTGGCCTGCTTGTGCCTGTGACTTCAAGCGGCTCTCCTTCCTGTCGTTGCGGCATGCTGCAGCTGAACTCTATAGCGCACACACTGAACACGCATGCAAGGCCACGTTGCCGGCCATTTCGATGGGTACAAGCTCCGGGAGATCGCCCGGGTGGCCTGGCAGCATCTGCGTGTTGAAGTTGGATTGCTTTTGATTCGCCGCAGGGGCTCCAGACCATCCTCAAGATCTCCGGGCGCGGCTCGTGCGCTAATGCCTCAGCGTCTCAGACCAGGCTGTCAGCACTTTGTTGGTGCTGTCTAAGACCTCTATTTGAATCTAGCTCCGATTGCCCCAGTATCATGTCAGCTTCATGTCTGATGGCCTCGTGTTTTGACATGAAGCTCCTTGCGAAGCTCAACTTCAATTCATGACTCCCTGACAGATGTACCCGACTGCCCCAGTCCAGTGCGCAGCAGCCCCAAGCTGCTGGGATGGGATCCTCACACTGCAGTGCACGCCCCAACCGGATGTGTCTCAGCACTCTCCCAAGTTGACAACATCTGTTCTGAGCAGCTTGGTGAAGAAGGGGAAGATGGATGCGGCCTTGACCTTTTTGGCGAGCTTGCGAGCGCATCATCTCTTGTCAACTGTGGCCGTCAATATGGTCATTGCCGCAGCTGGGCGATGCTGCTCTTGGACGTTGGCCGTTGCCCTTTTGCAGGATATGGAGTCGCGCTCTCTTTGCTTGACCGTTGTCACCCTCAACTCGCTGCTGAGCTCACTGCATCGGGGCTCCGTGTGGCGACAGGCATGCAGAGCTTTCTCCGGGCTTTGTGACCATAGGGTCACCGTGGTCACACCCGACCAGATCACCTACAACGTCTTGATCAAAGCTTGCTCCTTGCAGCGTTGGGAAGCTGCGCAGGACCTCGCATCTTCCATGCGGGCCGGCGCTGTGCAGCCAGACAAATACACCTACAGCTCCCTGCTCTCCGAAAAGAGCTGGCAGGTTGCACAGGCGGCGCTGGAGACCAGGAGTGTGAACAGTGTGAACGGTGTGAACAGTGTGAACTCCATGGATTCCGTGGATGCTGCGTGCTTCCGGGCCTCCATTGGGAGAGGCTGCTGGGAGCGATCCCTTGCTGTCGTCTCGCGGATGCGTGCTCTCGGCTTGCTCGGCCTGCGGACGGACGGCGGATCCCAGGCGCTGAACGCGCTCTATGCCTGCCTGGGCAAGTGGCGATGGGTTCTCCAAGGTCTCGACAAAACAGGCACCAGCGATCTTCTCAGGCTGAACTCTGCAATGGACACATGTATCAAATCCCGCCAGTGGCGAGTTGCTGTGAACGTGTTCTCACTCCTTCACATCTCTGGGCTGAGATCTGACATTGTTGGACAGAACTGCTTGATTCAAGCCATAAGGCACCAGTGGCAATGTGCCCTAGAATGCCTGGCTGGAATGTTGAGATGCCGCATTTCACCGGATGAGCCCAGCTACATTGCTGTCTTTGGGGCCTGTGCTCGAAGCCCGAACGCCAGGGAGACCATACGTCTGCTGTTATCGCACATGTCCCTCCACAGCCTGGAGCAAAGCGTGGTGACATGTGGAGCGGCCATCAGCGCTTGTGAGCCGGAAGGTGCTTGGCCGCTTGCTCTTTGGGTTCTGAGCAAGGCTGCGCTGAATGACGTCTGCTATGGCGCTGCAATCAGCGTGTGCGAGAAAGCCCGCCGATGGAAGTTTGCCACCCAGCTTCTCCATGGTGCTCGGTCAAACAAACTGAGGCTCGACGCTGTCAGCATCAGCGCGGCAATGAGTGCATGCGAAACCTCTCAAACTTGGCGAGCCCCTTTGGCTTTGCTTTCTTGCATGGCCGAGGGGCACATCCTGCCCAATCAGATCTCTTACAGCTCAGCAGCTTCGGCTGCAGCTTCCAAAGCCCAGCGTTGGCAGACCACGCTCGAATTGATGGATGCGGCAGGGACCGGAGGGAAGCTGGACGTAACCAGCTGCAGCCTTGTCATTGGAATCTGTGAGAGCCATGGCCTGGTCCGCAGGATCCCAGACTTACTTGCGGGAATTGAGTCTGTTCTTACAGCTCTTGAGGATGGGATGCCCTGATCTGCAGGAAAAACCTGGCGAGATCCCCTGTTGAACTCAAGGGCTTGGGCTTTGCACCGGGTTGCCCGAAACCCCCAAGGCTCCCCGAAAAATCGGTCCGTGGTTAGCAATGACAGCCTGAAGGGGAAATAGCTCATCGAGGTTTACAGTTGACAATGTCTACAATTGTCTACGAAGCTCAGGGTAAAATGGCCGGTGCCTCCAATAGCTGCAGCTTGACCCTACAAGGTTGGGAGAGTTGGGGCTGAGAAGCTACACAAGGCACAAGCGCCCCCCGAAACGATTGAAAACAAGAAGTTGCTACAGCTACTTCCGCAGCTACGGCACACCAAGTCTGTGCAGAGATTCGTTCTCGTGCGTGTCCAAATCGACAGCATGTATATGAGTACTGTTCGGATGTGTTTGCTGTGTCTTCAGTGCAGGTCCATGCAGGACGTCCAGGTCTAGAAGTGTGATGTCTGCCTGAAATATTGAATGTTTCCTTTTCTGACCCTTTCCAGGACGAGCTTGGGGCGGGCGGGTGAGGGGGGGAGGGCGACAAGCCGGCAATGGCGGTTCCAGTGCAGCCACCTCCCGCCATGGCGCGCTGCAGCTCGTTAGCGTCAGAGTTTTGCAAGAACCATGCTTTGAGTCTTCCCGGCCGTATCTCTGCACGTTTACATTGGACAATGGCCCTGCAATTCCTTCATGGGATGAGCCGGCTGCTTCTGACACCATCCACGAGAAGCCTTCGGAGCACTATAGTTGTGTGCTCAAAGCAGGCGCAATGGTCACAATCTGCTGGCTTGTTGCGGTTCCTCGCAGACATCAACAGCTTCAATGCTGTGATGCACGCGCAGGGCAAGTGTGATTTGTGGCAGCAGGCAGAGACAACCCTTGGCGGCTTGAGGCCGAAGCGGGTCAAGCCGGATCTCATCACGCTGAACACGCTCATCGCAGCGTTTGCGCGTCAAGACTGGACCAGGGCCATGCGCACGCTCAGCACATGCTTGCAAGGGAAAGCGTCTGGCGATGTGGTGACTTTCAGCACAGCCATCAGCGCTTGTGGTGAAGCCGCCTGCTGGCAGGCTGCCCTGACTTTGTTTTACAGACACGTCGCGCAAAGTGCCGTGGCCTGCAGTGCTGTCATCAAGTCTTTTAGGCCCTTGGGTCAATGGTTGCGTGCTCTCGTTGCCGGCAAAAGCTTCCTGCGTCACAACCGAGTTGTCACCAACGCTTGCATCGGCACATGCCAACGGCGTGGCCTTTGGCAAGAATCGCTGATCTTGCTCGGTGGTATAACGGAACCTGGACCTGTGAGCTGCACCGCTGCTTTAAGTGCCTGTGAAGCAGCATACAAGTGGGAGGTCGGACTGCAACTGCTGTATGGTATGCACAAAGGCCGCATCCTCCCGGATGTAGGTTGTGTCAACGCCGCCATGAGCGGAGCTGTCACCAGCTCGAGATGGGAAGTTGCTGAGCGCTGCCACGAGTGGATGATGGGCACCATCTTAGTGCCAGATTCGCGAAGTGAAGCTGTGAGAATGAATTCGGCTGCCCAGTCTGGGCAATGGGCGCATGCGCTTCGAATGCTGATGTGGCGCAACCATCCCGCTGGTCAGGTCATGTACAATTCTGCACTGTGTGCATGCGAAAAGGGTGGCTGCTGGCGGCATTGCCTGCAGCTTGCACGTGCCGTTCAAGCCTTTCGCTTGGAGCTGGAGGATTGCGGGTGCAATTCTGTTATGGCTGGTTGTGCAGTATCGAGGCCCTGGCTCTGGGATGGGTTGATTCGAACCGTTTTGTCTTTATCTTATTGTTTTGATTTTTTTTATTTTGCCTACTAGGGTCTAGCGGAACTACCTCTGAAACCGAGTTCGCCGTCCGAGGAATTATAGGCTCCGGCAGAGAAATAGGAAGATTGTTCCAGCGCAGGGCGGCGATTCAGACAATGCCAGGCGACATCTGCAAAGTAGTCCTGAGAAAACAATGACAAGCAAATTCATGAAAAGAACTCTAATTTGCAAGTTTATGTTCTTTAGGGTGTACTGGTCAAATCTTTCAGGGCATTCAGGGTGTTTAGAGATTTTAGTTCTTAGGAATTGTAGGGGTTGTTCTCAAAGAGGGTTTGATATGGTTTGGGCTTGAATGCTTGGGGGTTTAAGACAGGTTTTGGTGTGGTATTTAGGGTTGGGCGTAGGCTTATTGCCTTTTATGGCTGTCAGGGGTTATCGTTCAGGCTAGAAAGCTTTGTGTTTAGGTGCCTTGGGGGCTTTGTTAGGGTTTAGTCAGTTAGGGTTTAGTCAGCTTTGTGCTTGATTTTCCCTTGAGTTCGCAGATGTTTGGAGGTTGATTGTTTTCTCTGCCGAGGTTTTAATATTCTCCCGATGACGGCACATCGCACATGCCACCCACAGGAGCACGATCCAAGGCCCAAAGACGACGACAGTTCTGCACTGCACACAGAGCATGCGCACGGGACCACAACGCCGAATCTCGCGAAATTCAAGCCCCCTAGCGAAACAGGCGCGCAAGCGAAGCCGTCCAAGGGCCGAGAGGACGGAACTTACGCCTCTGGCATGCCTTTTTCGCCACACCGAGCGATTGAGGCATGAATGTGCAAGGGCTTCACAACCCCATGATACCCCATGTGTTTACTTTGGCCCCTTCCTCACTTCCGCTTGTTATCTCCCTGCGGTGGGGGGTGGGGGGTGAGACGATGCTTTCAACGCATTTCAACGACACGGCAGCGAGTCTGGAGGCAACGATGGGAAAGAAGAGGCGTGATTCAAGGTAGATGACGAAGCGCGGATGGGAGCTTATGGGCCACCTGTGTATCAAAGCAGCTGGGAGAATGTTCCTTCCGCAAGGTGCAGGACTCGCCGTGGTGTCTGACCTCACAATGTTCTGGAGTTCTGAAGGCAAAAGGGGCCCTGCCCTTACATGAGGTGCACGAATGAGACGGACGAGCCAGACGGAGGAACCAGACCGAACGACCCATACTGCAAACCTTTTGCTTGAGTTCGGAAGGGTTATTGAAGGTATTTGACAGTAACGCGGCGCATAAAAGGAGCGATTTGTAGCGGTTGCTGAAGACAGGTGTGACGGGAGTCTGTGCTATGTTGTGCGGCGAGGCAGTGGCAATGGGTGCTGCGCCTTTTTGATGTTTTTGCAGATCTGGGCCTTGGCAGCGCTTGCACCTACACTGTAGCCATCGGCAGCGCGGAGCAAGCCATGCACTGGCGAGTCTTCTGTGGCCTCGCAGGTTCACTGGATGCTGACCGCCTAGGGTTGACTAAGTCGGCAAGCAAGAATTTGCAAGTATAGCGTTCTCACTGATTCTCATTGATGGTGAAGGCAAGTTTGCTGCAGCCTAGTAGGATTTGGGCGGCTATTGGTTGCCAAAATTGCCTTTGCGCTTGGCCCTGACTTTTCTGAAATAGTGTGGAACCCGCCAAGGCATGTAGTGTGAATCCTGTGCTTCCAAGTCTCTCCAGGCCTGGCCCTCCGGGCCCCGGACCTCCAGGCCCTCCGCGGCCAGTGCCAGGCAAGGTTGGAAGAGAGCAGCTTGAGAAATGTTCAAGTGTTTTGGTGGGGGCGGAAGGGGGAGGGGGCGTGTGAAACCTGCAGGCCTGGAAGGCAGTTTGACCTGCGGCGCTGGGACTGGAAACTTCGGCGTGTTCCAGCTTCAGTTCACGTGCTCATGCAGAATAGGAAGAAGACAAGACTACAGCAGAATTTTTAAGATGCTTCGAATCTGCACAAGTCTGAGGCCAACGCCCTCATTCGCGCATGGTCAACCGCTGCCTTCGGCTGCGACGTCAGCTGTGGCCGAGGTTCCCTCTGCATGCTCATTGCAGGTGCAGCTTGATTGTTGAAACTTGCGCTGCAGCTGCAGCCTAATTCATTGAAAGGCATCGCTGCACTCCGCCTTCACGTTGCAAGCTACAGGTGGTCCACCACCCAGTACCCTTGCGTCTGCCTGCTGTGTGCATGCGTGCATGTTTGTATGTGTGTGTGTGTGTGCTTGTGCAACTACATAGTATTTTTGCCACTAGTGACTGCGGTCCATGAAGTTGCTCATCGTGGACGCGGGGGGTAAGGCATGATCTCCGACGAAGTTACGGAGATTGAGGGGAAGCACTGGTTGGCCATCATACCCTCATTCCCACGTGATCCTTTAATCTGGGGTTACCCGCGACGCAGTAACTTTCTGACATCTTGTAGTGACCCTCTGAAATTTGCCCTGCAGTGTGCGCGAGTGCTGGGTGGGTGGCAAAAGAAAAAGGATTCTTTAGAGATAGTTGGATAGTTGGATCGATCTTATCTGCTCTGTGCCTTGGTTTCGAGATTCAAACTTCGGATCGACACACCTCGAGTTTTTCAATGTCCTAGTGACCCGGCATACATATTGAAGTGACCTCAGATTCTTTCGAGTGCCTTAGCACCTCGGCATACATTTAAGTGACTCCGGATGACTTCGAGTGCCTACGAATGCCTTCCAGTGTCTTTGGGTATCGGCCTAAGACCTAAGAATGCAACTCGGCCATAACTTAGTAGCTATTGGGGATGAACCCGTCTTTAACAGGCATTGTGTGGTGTGACTCAATCTGAGATGTGTGTGTGTGTGTGTGTGTGTGTGTGTGTGTGTGTGTGTGTGTGTGTGTGTGTGTGTGTGTGTGTGTGTGTGTGTGGGTGTGTGTCGCTGTCTCTGTCTCTGCCTCTGTGTCTGTGTCTGTGTCTGTGTCTGTGTCTGTGTGTCTGTGTCTGTAACCCTGCGAGGCTGAACTTAAGATGTCTCACTCCAAGCAACGAACGTCATCCTGAACTGGTGTGTCCGTGTCTCTGTGTGTCTGTGTGTCTGTGTGTCTGTGTGTCTGTGTCTCTGTGTGTCTGTGTGTCTGTGTGTCTGTGTGTCTGTGTGTCTGTGTGTCTGTGTGTCTGTGTGTCTGTGTGTCTGTGTGTCTGTGTGTCTGTGTGTCTGTGTGTCTGTGTGTCTGTGTGTCTGTGTGTCTGTGTGTCTGTGTGTCTGTGTGTCTGTGTGTCTGTGTGTCTGTGTCTCTGTGTCTCTGTGTCTCTGCGTCTCTGCGTCTCTGTGTCTCTGTGTCTCTGTGTCCCTGTGTCTCTGTGTCTCTGTGTCTCTGTGTCTGGGTGTGTGGGTCTGTGTCGTGTGTGTGTGTGTGTGTGTGTGTGTGTGTGTGTGTGTGTGTGTGTGTGTGTGTGTGTGTGTGTGTGTGTGTGTGTGTGTGTGTGTGTGTGTGTGTGTGTGTGTGTGTGTGTGTGTGTGTGTGTGTGTGTGTGTGTGTGTGTGTGTGTGTGTGTGTGTGTGTGTGTGTGTGTGTGTGTGTGTGTGTGTGTCTGTGTGTGTGTGTGTGCCTCTGTGTGTGTGTGTGTCTCTGTCTGCGTACGTGCATGCGTGCATGCGTGCGTGTGTGCGTTCGTGCGTGCGTGTGTGTTATGAGTGCTCCATGCAGCATGTGCTGCAGGGGGCCCCCATGGCAAGAATACTGCCAGACTGATGAAGTACAGCAGGCAGTGCTGCCGCGGCGTCCGTGGTGTCCGTAGGGCGTGGCTGGCTTGAGTTGCGACACTTTTATCATACATTCTTACTTTCTATTCATGTTACGAATATATGAATATTATAAACATGACAAGCAGAGGGCCCTTGGAGGATTGACACACATTCACAAACGATGCCAGGGCGGCTGGTGCTCGGCGAGCTTCCCACCCAGAATGATAGTGAGAACGTGCTATGTCAGACTGGGCCAAACAGTCCAGGTGAACTCCCCTGGCCCTGCATTCGTGCGTTCCTGAATTCTTGCTCTCTCAATATGACAAATGTTGAGAATTTGCGCATCCTTCGTGAACTCCGGATTGTGGCTGGAGCAGTCAGTGCCAGATGATTCCAGTTAGGCGCAGCCAGACGAAGCAGAGGGCAGCAACCCAGAAGGCAAGCAGAGATGAAGTGCACCAGTCGAGGGCCGAGGGCAACGGTTTTTCGCCACGCATCCATTTTGCAGGTCGTGGAGAAAGCAGCAGTGTCTTGGACATGTATGTTTCTGGCCATGGGGTACAGAATATGGCGTGGAACCTCTGGCATGTATGTGTCTATGCCCGTGAGGTCCGAACAGAAAGATATCTTCCCTGAAGAGTCTCTCTGAGTCAGGCACCAGCAGTGCTGTGATAGGGCGAGTTCATTCGGGAGAAAGGGCTCCCGAGCATGGCGTAAGGGAGTACCCCAAGACCTCCAGAAAGTATCTCCTTTTTCCCCACCCTCGGTGTGGGGTTGTTAGATTTTAAACTCAACTCTTCTCCTCGCCCGAAACTCTTCTCCTCGCCCGGCCTACTCCTCGCTCATCCCTGGAGTGCCCAACCAAAGTGTCCCTGGAATGCCCAACTGTAGAGAGTCCCTGGAGTGCCCAACCCCAGAGTCCACGGAGTGCCCAACCCAGAGTCTCCCTGGATTGACCAACCTTAGAGTGTCCCGGAGCACCCAGCCCCAGAGTCTAGAGCCTGCTTGGAGTGCCCAACCGCAGAGTGTCCCAGTGCCTCCCTGGAGTGCCCAACCCAGAGTCTCCTGGATTGGATTCCCAGAGTGCCTAGTTTCAGCGTCTCCCTGGAGTGCCCAACCCCAGAGTATTTTTGGAGTGCCCAAGCCCAGAATCTCCCCTGCCCAACCCCAGAGTCTCCCTGGAGTGCCCAACCCCAGAGTATCTCTACCAAGAGAGGGTGGGGACGTTCGAAGTAAATGTGGTTTGCTTTCTTTGCGAAGCCTTGACGAGGTCACGAAGCGACTGATTGAATTTACAAGTCCAAAAGTTCCCTGCTTATCGTTTGGCATTTGTTTTGTCTCATCGCCTTCACACAGCCTGGAATCACTGGCAACATGTGAGGGATTGGTGGCTGGCTTCTGTTGGCATCATCTTAGACATGCAGACATCGCACACCCTCGCGAAACATGAAAGCAAAGATGTTTTCTAAGAATAATTCACCATACCCCAAACCCATATGGGGATGTATGATATAAGTCTAAGGGAGGATGTTCCCATACCCGCAAATTCCTTTCAAGGGTATGCCCAAGGGGCATGTTGAATAGTTCATGATGTTTCAGTTTGCCGCATTCCAAGCGGCCAGACTCTCAGACCAGCGCTTCCCGGATCCTCGTGGTGTATCAGTGCACCCAGCTGCCGACTTGCCGGATCATCTCCGCATCTCGCACCCCAAGGAGACAGTGCTGCCAGCGAAGGAGTTTGTTGCAAGATGTTGCAAACCAGGTCTACACACATGATGCTTGACAGGCCGGCGGTAAGATTGCGGCAGGTTCCAGAGAAGTGTCAACTCGCATGAGGACTTGCAGGTAATTCAGATCTCCATAGGCCCTCCAAGAGTGGCTGAGAGATCAAAATGAAGGTGGTAGCTCGAGGGTATCCTTGAGGGTACACAGTATACTACTTTTCAGCTGCTGTACAGCCGCAGTGGTTTGCAGATTGGTCAGCTGAATGCCATGTAAAAGTGTAAAATTTACGCAGAGCACCGCGCGACGTACCTGTTGTGATGTAGGGGTGCCGGTGCAGGAAATCCTCATCTTATTCTTCTGCTTGTTTACACTGCCCCTTCCACCTGCCATATTGGATTCAAGGTCAGGAGACCTGAAGGTTTCCTTGCTTAGGGATCTGTCCTGGGCGATGGTACAGGGCCAAGGTCTCTCTGCATGGAGCAAGAACCACAATGAAGATCAAGATGTCTCCGAAGAGAGTTGTGCCAATGTACTCAAGCAGCGCTTGCAGAGCAAGCCGCGGATGACACAGTGGCTTCGATGGCTGCTTGGTCCGCTTGCCCTTGCCTTCTACATCTATGGACCAAAGATCACACATGCGCCTGTGCTCTTCACAGTTGTTGTAGCAGTTGCCTTACCTGGGAAGCGAAGTCTTTCCTGTACCAGATTGGGACTGACAGATGCTCAGCCTTATCTTTGGCATGGCCACCTTGCTCGTACCTTGCGCTGGCACTTGCAACGATGGCGGCTCTATGTGAAGTGGACCGCTGACCGTGTGGACCAGGATCTGCACGGCGTCTGGCGCCGTGTGCTCCCACTCTCACCGCGACAGGCCCTTGCGCGGGCCGTCCATGGAGAGAGTCGCAGCCTGCTTGGCTATCATACCGCGGCATCTGCTGGCTTCCTGCTTCCACCGGAGGTGGTTGCTTGCAGCTATCTCCCTGAACCCGGCCTTCGAGCCCATACTGTCCGGCTCTTGAAAGAACAGTGGGAAAGCGAAGCCCGGCAGTTGGCGCCCATCCCTGAACTGAGCGAAAGAAGGAAAGGCACCTGGAAGAGCCTTGCATGCATTGCCCTCGGTGTCTGGGAATAGAAAGCACGTGCCTACATCTCCACGTGCAAAGATTGTGCCTGCACAGCGGCTTGGGTAGCTATGCAGCCGCATCTCCTCTTGTAAGTACTGGAACCGGTAGGGGCATGCGGCAACGCGTCTGGTAAGCCGAAGCAATGCCTTCACAAGGACCTTAATTCGATCATGCAACAGACAAGCTTGACGTCTGTTCGCCTCAGTTCGCCAAATGTATCCAAATGTTTAAGCATACGTGCCAATGCTTTGTAGAGTGCTGTCCAGGCCAATCGTTGATGGCCTGCTGGCAGCTGACAGAAGCATCAATTTTTGTTCTGCCAACAAGGATTTCACCCTGCACTGACAACGTATTGCCACACTTTTTGCTTACTCTTCTGTGTTGCTGCATGGCCGGAAGGCCATGCGGCCCTCTGCCGAGAAACTGTGGATTAAAGACCGCAGCGAAGAGAAACCAGGCTTGATGGGACGTGGTGGCAGCGAGCAATGGTGATGCAGATGTATGCAAATCCTCCAACCGACTGGATCGTGCTCGTGTGTTCGCAGCTTGGTCTGGGTTCAACGGTAGCAGCAAATCATGCTGGCACATCCCATTCAGCGGTTGCATGTGCCGGCAGCCAGGCCCAATCCCGCAAGTTCTGGGGCAAACTTTGTGCAGGTCATCCTGTTCTCGATAGGTTTGCAGCGGCAGGATCTCTTTTTCGGATCCGAGGCAGGACAAGCTGTACTAGCATGCGCTAGCATTGGAGAAAGCTGCCTTCCGAGTTGATGCGAGGAAAGGGGCCTGCTAGCTCGCTCCTGGGACCCTTGTGTTCGTTTCCAGTTTGAACTTCCGGTTTGTGGAACGCACCATCTGCTGAGGCACAGTTGCCAGCACAAAGTCTGGTGCGCAATCGCCAGCCGCTCCTTTTACGTGGAGGCCTTAGTTGGACGGTTCCTCGAGGTTTTCCCACGAGCCCCGGCCGACTCCGAACTTGCAACTTTTTGATCTTGAACGAGGGGGGGGGGAATCTTTTCGAGGCCACATGGAAGAGCAGCGGTGCCAGGCAACCGTCTGCTCCAAGTCAATGTGCTCATTTCTCAAAAGTATGGTCCCCCTTCGGGGTACCCTAAATATATTAGGGGCCGCCTTATAATCAGGATTAGGGGCCGCCTTATAATCAGGACCCCAAAAGGAACCATAATTTGGAGCCCACATGCAGTGGGCAGCGGTTGCCGTGAGTGTGATGGCCTGTGTGGCTTTCGCTTTTCAGGTTTGCAGAGCCAGGCGCCAGCATCTCGATCTCCACGCATCTCCACAGATCAGCGAGGGCCTCCGAGTCGCCCTTCGGAGAACTGGGACCAAGGACGGAGGCGACTTTCAACCTGGCGCATTGCACTGAGATACGCAGACCTCAGATAGCATGGAAGTGTGGGCATCCATGGAGCATCCATGGGGCATCCATGCCCTAGGAGTGGCCAGCACAGGATGAGAGTTGGCCAGGGCCATTGTGCATCGTCAGGGCTTCCCGTCAGGGCTCATTGTCAGCTTGGCCATGCCTAGTCAGGCAAATACAAAGGCAAAACGTTCGCCGAGATTTATGCGGAGGCTCGTCCCAGTGAGCAGATGCTTGACCTCAAACCTTGTCAACTTCAGGACCCACAGTACTGCAAGTGGGCGTGCGACATCGCGCTGCGCGTGGCTCATGACCTGAAAGTGCAAATGGAGGCTAGCTAGCCAAGTCAAAATCTGGCTCAGGACGGGAGAGAACACCAATGACTCGCTCAAAGTCTTTGCTGCTTTCGTGCAGCACAGGCCAAACCAGCTGAAGACGTGGTTTAGAGTCTAGAGTTTTCGAGCGGTGGCATGGAGCAGCCGTAGCTGCTGCCAGGTGGCTCCTGGCCGTTCGTGATTTGTGCCGTCAAGCCCGGCCGAATAGCTTGAGAAGTCAGCGCTTGGTCGATGCCCCAGTGAAGCAAGACCTCCTTGAAGTCGGTATTTGGCCATGGGCAGGCTGTCACTGGTCAGCCAGATGAGATTACGTGGAGACCTAAACAGCCTGAATGCCATGATGATTCCATGGTTTCCCTACTGCCCCCCCCCCCCCCCTTATACTACCCCCCTTAATTTCCCCCCCTTTAACAACCTTAAAGTAGGCTTAATTGTCCCTAAATAGATTTAATTATGGGGCAACCCAGGGGGGGTGGGGGGTAGAAGAGAAGGGGGGTAGTGGGGGAACCCATGATGTGCATGGAGCCGTGGTTCGAGCAGCTTATCGAGTGAGGCGTGAGCTGCTCGAGGGTTTCATCCGCATCCTGGGTGGTGAGGCGTTGGCATCGAGTTCTTGTCAGTCTGAAGTGTGGACTGCATGTAGTGTCTCTTCGACGCATGGCCTGCAGGTAGTTTCTCAAGTTCGCGCCTGAGATACCATACTGAGGAGAGGTGGCCAGCGCCTGGTGACCGGAATGAGCTTCTTCAGGTCTCCCCCGGTTCGAAACCGCCAGCGACTGGGGTGGCTTCCAGCTCAAGTGGATGTGACTTGATGAGTGGCTGTGAAGCGAGAAAGATGCTCATGCAACCATGCCCTTCAAGCATTGGCAGCCAGACCGATTGGCAAGGTGGTTGCGGGTTCTACGCTGTATGGCGGAAAGCCTGTGCAAGAAAGCTCGAAGCTGGAGAAGGCTGAAGCTGGATCGTCCGTGGAATGCTGCTGCCTCTGATGCCTCTGATGCCACTTGGACAGCTCGGGATAGGCAGCCGCTGCCGGAGTACCTGTCATGACCATGGAGGATCTTCGGCGTTTGGCTACCCAGGCCCAGCGGTTGCCTTCTCTCTTGTGCTCTTGCACTGCACTTGCGCTGTGGCTCTGGTTGTCTGAGGTTCCGGCCAATGAGAGCAAGTCGTAGGACTGCTGCCGAAAAAGAAGTGCGCACCTCTCACCTCGTCTCGGCGGCAAGCGACAAGCAGCCGCATGATGCCGCATGATGCCGCACGCATGTTTTCAATCCGTGAACTTAAACAGTGGCTGCCTCATCTTCAGGTTTTTGCAACCCAACATAGGTGAAGTCTGACATAACTCGCACAATGACGAAGGAGTATCCATCTGTGTAGAACCCAGTCAGATTAGTGTCAATCTTCGGTGCAGAGCTTGAAAGCGGTTCGACCTCGTCCCAATGGAGCTTGCAGCGCGCAGGCATGCAAGCCGAGGCGAATCAAGTGCTGCCATCTGCGATCTTTTCTCATCCTTTGTCGTTTGCATGCCGTGAGTAGGAGAGCTCCTCTGATAGTGATGTTGACTCCGCCTCGCCCTTACTGTGCAGCTTCAGCAAATGCATTTGTTTCAGCTGCGGGGGTTGCCATGTGTTCTGCACCGGAGCCTCCCCCCAGCAGAAGCGTTCTGTCAGTGAGGTCGAAAACTTTGCGGGATCTTCGAAGCCAGCACGACCGTTGGCCAAAGTTGCCTCAGGCTCAAGAGAGGTGCAAATGCAGAAGGCGAGGTCATTCCAGAGCTTTTTTTCTGAGATCTTCCGAGGTAGCACAGCAACCGCCGAGCAGCGGCAGCAGCAGCAGCAGCGACAGCAGTGCAGGGGTGGAGCGGGCCATTGCCGAGGCGCAGCCGACCAAAGTATGGTACCGCACAGCCCGACAAGATGATGCCAGGCGTCTCCTGACATAAGGGTTGTTCCTCGCAATGGGGAGCCACCAGCAGAGGAGAAGGGATGCAGTTTGCAGTTTTGGAGATCACTGTCGCCACTACACAAGCCGTGACAGGATTCCTCCGACAGCTCCAGCGACAGCATCTCTCAGGAATGGGTCTGGTCTAATGGTCATATGGCAGGGGATCCTTCAGCTTGTTGGCCCCCTTGCCTGTTGCATCTCATAGCGGTAGCAAGTTGCGACAAGCACCCGCGAGCGCCAAACGGCAATTGAAAGGCAAACAGCCGAGCTCGAACAGCTCAATCCCCTGTGGCGTCCAAGGCCAGAAGTGTGTTTGCGGCTAGCTGTTGAAGCAGAGGTTGATGAAGCAAAGTGATCAGGCAAGCAGCCCAGCAAGAACTGCATGCTCCCCCCTGTCGCCTCACAGAGTGGAGGCTAGGAATCGGCTCGTGTTCCGAACATTTTCCCAGTTTAGGGTTTGGGTTTAACATGGGCGGGATGGGAGTGAGCTGGCCAGGCAGAAAGGCCAAGCGAGCTTGACAAGGAGATGGCAGGCCTGCAGTGTCTGCTCCCTCATTGGATCAGCGAAGAAAGCGGCACTCTTAGCGCCAGCGCGCAGGCCCAACATCCGCATCAGAAGAGGTCCTCGACTCAGGAATGTCCAGTGTGTTGCACAAAGTGATGGCACGGACGCGGGCTTAAGGTGGAAACAGGAGTGCTATCACAAAAGCTTGAAGCACCACAAGGCCTGCATGTCTTTTAAGAGGACATCGCTTAGCAACCGACCGATGACTCCCAGGCGAAGCAAAGGAAGAGGCGGGGGAAGCTTTGTGCGCTTCAGGACATGAGACTACATGCTGAGCTGGGCTTTTTGGAAGGCGGCTGTTTCCCACGCGCCAAGCGAGCCGGCCCAAGAGAGAAGGCCACTGCAAGATTCTGCATAAGAGGACAAGACGCAATCAAGCTCCTGACTTCACGAGGCAGCCGGTAGAAGCGGAGAATCCCACTGCCCGCAACGCTTCGCCGGAAGAACCGGAACCAAACCTTGAGGTGGTGGCCATGAAGGCAATGTGAGGGTGTTGATTAGCAAAGGCTGAACTCGTTTTGATCTGTTGACGCCTAAAGGATCTCCAACCCGTGACTGCGGAGGACGTGGCGAGGAGCTCCATGTTGCAGAGCCTGGGTTGGGGGTAACGAGGGCTAGAGGATTTAAGGGGCAGTGAAGCTGACGTGACTGACAGACGCAGGCGGGAAAGAGAGCAGCGACTGCAGACGCGGCGCCGCTGACCAAGCCGAGGGAGAGTGCAACCCACAGATAAAGGAAAAGGTGAACAAAAAGGAACCGAACGGATGGCTTGAGAAGAAGCCAGGCCTAGAAACAGCTTTTTGGACTTCACTGTCTGGATCTTGGCTAGGTGGCGAGAAAGCGTTGACAACTTTCTGATATGCCTCCCTGACATGCGACCGCACTCTTCGTGCACCTGAGGAGCATGGAAGACAAAGATAAGCTTCAAAAGTTGCTCCAAGCTGCAGTCCAAGGGTTCGTTTGCCATGCTGTCAGACCCCCTTCGCCAGCTTCATTGCCTCTCCAGCTTCATTGCCTCTGCCATTCAGGTCATTGAGGACTTCAAAGGCCAACTTCGTCGAACCAATGCTGAAGAAGTTGAACTGCAGATGGTCCTGGACAGCAAGGCGCTGTGCCCAAAGCTTTGGCGTTGCTCAGGTCCTTTGAGTCAGAATTCATTTCGCAGCATCACAAAAAGCTCCGGGAACTCCCCAACATTATTGTGATTGCAGCCGCGTGCAGCCACATCGGCTCAAGAAACATGCGTAGATCACGTGGATCTGAGCCGGCCGGTCGCTGCTCTTCATCTTGAGGTCCGATTGACACATACTCAGCAAAAGCAGAAGCCATAGCAGTGGTGTGTCTCAGAGGCCTCCGCGCAGCTGCTGCGACGCTATGCAGGCCGCCCCGGTGCAGCTCAACAGTGCTCAAACCCGGATTCAGTGCGAGGCACCCTTGGAGGCACCCTTGTTGCCGAAGCCCCGCAAGCAGACGCTGCGGGCGCGGATCTATGACGTTCTCGAGGGGAAGGCCCCTTTCCGGGAACCAGCTGGATTGCCAGGTAAGTATGTGAACAAAACACGAACGAACCATCTCGTATGCTCTGCCCAGGGCTCCCTTGGATCATTCTACACCTTGGCGCTAACCACAGTCATCCTGGTGAACATTGCATCCTTCATGCTGTCCACGGAGCCAAGCATGACTGAGCATCAGCCGCTGTCGAGCCCTTACCCCTTACTTCACACACAAAGTCTGAGGATGGGGTCCGATGTCCCCAAATTTCAGGTTTGACAAGATCGAAACGGTGACGGTGTGCATCTTCACTGTGGAATACGCCCAGACCTCTCTTTGGCTGCCTTGGCCAGTTCGCCTTTTGTATTCAGCCTTGCGTGGTTTTGAGGTTCTACGATTCAGCACCCAAGCGGGGTCATGCCTGACCCGCATCAAGTGGGTCGTGCCATCCTGAGACCTGAAACTCGGGCGGGGGGGATCTCGGGAAGCTGGACATTGGTGTGCTCAATGTTTCGTGGACAACGGTCCGGAATGACGCGCCAAACCAGGAGAGAGCAGTCCTGCTCAAGAAGCGAACACCATCAAAGCATCTCAAAGCGTTTCAAATCCAAGACGAGCACTGGACACAACGAGCCGGAACTCAGAGCAACCAAAGCAGGAAGCTGGACGAGCAAGCCCGCATTTCAGCGAAGGGCCATGCAGAAGCGGAAGGACATTGGAAGGTAGGGCTGGTGAGATGTCTACGCTGTTTGTGATCGTATGTCGATCTAGTCGCTAGCCGCGAGCCCATTCTGGACGTTGTTGTTGGCTGGCTCGGAGTTCCGTTGGAGGTTCGCTTCCTGCGGCTTCCACTCTCGTACTGGCATGCGCATGTTGCAAGAATATCCGCTGGACTCAGTTTACCAACTTTTTCTCCATCGCGGACCTGGTCTCAATCATGCCGTTCTATGCAAGGGGCTCAGTGGAAGGAGTAGCTTGCGGAGACCAGACCTGGCACTGAAAGCATGCGATCATGCGCGATACCTGCTCAATACATGCCAGACAAGGCTGACCTCTTGATCCCCGGAGAACAAAAGTATTTGACGACGCAGTGGGTTCGAGTTGCTGGCAGCCCAGTCCCAGCTGTGCAGCGGAGCACGAGATCACAACATACTGGCACCCTCCCGGTAATGTGAAAACTCCCAGGTCCTAGGTGCATAGACGAGCTTGGAGTTTGGGTGCTGGGAAGTCCTGGGAAGTCTTGGGTCTTTGGGGTAATGGCAGACATTGTCGAGCCTTGTGCAAGTATTCTTGCAGGTGCGTCTTCTGCGCCTTCTGCCGCCGTTGCACGCAGCTCAGAAGATGCAAGCAAAAACTGCGGCAAGTGCCTTAGTGGAAACGTTCTGCTGAAATGGTGCTCTTAGCGCCTCACCACACCACCCCTACCACACAACGCATCCCTGATGGTTTGACTTCTTCGATAATCCGCGGAAGGCCATACGACGTTATTTGGCAGAAGAGCTACAAGCTGTTGATGGCGAGCGGCTTCGCAGGCCTCACAGTCTGGGCTGCCAGACTGCAAAAATTACTGCATTCGCATCGTGCCCCGCTCGTCGCTGTGCACTCAGTGCTTGCGCCACTTTGGCACATTACTCGGCGTTCTGCTGGGATCTGTTGGCTTTTCCGTTGCTGGTGTGGTGGCTGCTATTGAACCCAGCTTGCCGCTTTCTACGGGCTGCTGAGTGGCTGCTGCCTGCGCTTTCTGTCTTATGCGGCGTAACCCCCCCCCCACTCCCCAAACACCCCCAAACCTGCAAACCCGATGTGTTGGCTTTTGGTTTCCCACCTGCTCGCCACACCAAAGCCCGGCCAAAGCAAAAAGCCATGCCCAGCTCGCAGCCACTCCTTGAACGAACCGAATCACAGAAGCTTCAGGCTTCAGGGTGTGAGCTATTGAGTTCGGGGGGAAGATCGTTTCAAGAGCCCAGCACACCAACCTAGTCGAAGGGTTGACAACTGAACCCTTGGACCGAATCATGCCGGAACCAGTTGGGGGTGTACGACAATAACGGGGACCCAATATAGACCCCCCAAATGGTACTGTAGGGTTCCCTTACAATAAGGACCGCAAGAAGGTACGCCTCTCCCTTTGGATGTGGCCTGGTGCACCTGAAAACTCTTTGAATGAGGTCTTCTGTTGTGAGTTGAGTTGTGTACTATGTGCGATGGCGCCTCCATTTCACAGGAACATCTGGATTCCTCCTCCCCACGCACTGCAGAATGCCCGTGCTAAGGGGTCTGGAAACCATCGGAACTAACATCTCCAGGGTCTACACACGCCTCCGGGTCACCCGCCTTGTCGGAGGGATAAGCAAAAGCTCGTAAATACTGTGGTTATCTAGGGCTTCTGAAGCCGAGCACGAGTTCGAGCATGGGTCCCGACATCTGGAACCTCTGTCGGAGCCGTCGTAAATGCCGTGGGTCGTGGGTCCGGACATCTGACAGATGAAGTCATTGCAAGTGGCAAGGTTCAGGATTAAGGGGCTGTTTGTGATCAGCCTAGCTGGGAGACCATACATCCAGCCCAAGGTTGTCAATCTCTGCTGGGTGTGCCTCCTGCCTTGAGAGTGTTTCGTGTGGAGCAGATAAGGTCCTCTGCGCGGCATTGTATTACTGGGTTGAGCAAGACAACCCCGACATGATGTACTGTCCAGTCCGGTTCTGAGTGCAGTGAGGTTGCTTATTGGGTTCAAAGGCTGGTCGTTTGGCCTAGTCTGTCCTGGTCCAGGACGATGCTGACAAGAAAGAGGGCATGTGTTGGAATCGCTTTCATTCCATCCCTGCGGCTATGCCAGCTATCAGCAAAAAGGTGTCTGCAGCGCTCAAAGAGTCGCACAAACATCAGACTGAAATCGCGCTTATCTCGAAGGTATTATTCGCTTCTGAACTTCTTTGGGGAGTTCCCGCTGGCTGACAAGCATTCGCTGGGTGGGCGATTTGTGGGCGGCTTCATTCAGGTCCACTTCTCGCCAGCACTTGCATATCTTGATTCGGATTCTCTGAGCCACCAGGTCATGGGAGCAGCCGTGATGGCAATTCCAGCTGGAGCACTTGGAAATGCATTTTCTGAAGTTGTTGAGAAAGAGCTTGCGAAGGAGGAGGACGCTGTGCGTCCATCGCTTCTCAACGATTTGTTCAACTGCCTGCGGCTCGGAAGGAGGAATCAGGCGAAGCCGATGGCAATGCCACGGGTCAACGTGGCAAGGCTGTTTCCACTGCTGGCTTGCAGCCTTTCTGTCGATGCCTAGTTCTTTCTGATTGGTCAGGCAGAAATCATCCGTTGCCTGGATGGCGAGCGAGAGGCGCTGTACACAAGACGAATCATGCTGCTGTGCACATGTGGCCGCCGGTCTCGGACAGGTCCGCGTCTACCAGATAGCTGACTTGTCAGTTGATTTGGCAGATCTGTGGTTCTCACTGCTGGCAGGGTCCTTGAATCAAATGGGTGCCACAGTACACCAGTACAGATGCAGAGAAGTCCCAGATCTGCACCTCCTGAGTGCACAAGGCATTTCTGGTAGCGACGTCATCCGCTCACTTCATACTAGGTGCGCTCGCTCTGGAAACGCTAGCTTTCACGCGCCTTCAGCTGGATTTAGTACCACCATGCTGCTTGCGAAGGGACTGTTCGCAACTTGCCGATGAAACTGGAGGAGTCCCGACCTTTCTGCTTGGTTCTCCTGAGCTTCTTTGCTTGGCGACACAGTACCTGGTTATCTTTTCAGGTTGTTCTTCCTCTTGTATGCCCTCGACATCCTAGCCACCGTGTTTTTTTGCGTAGCGAGCCCAGTGCTCGAGCAGACTGTAGCACGCCCTCTGCCAAGACCATGCAGCCCAAATGAGTGCTGACCAGCTGTATGCTGAGGGGGAGTATCTGTTCAGGACGACAACTCCCTGGGGTGATCTCATCTTTCCACATCAACCAGACGCTTGCTTGCCTGATGGCAGGATTTGTTTTGCCAGAGCGCCTGCCCGTTACGTGATGAGTGGCTTCGGCCTTGTCGATGGCTTGCCGGTTCCTTAGCACAGCCTGTTTGAACCAGGGAGCCCACGCGAGACACCACATGCGACTTTGCTGAGGAGCGCAGTGCTGCCAGCAATCAGCTATGCTTGCACCTTAGCAGACGCGGCCCACAGCGCAAACAGACGAATTGCTGGCGTGAGAGAATCCTGTTCATGTTCCAGAGGTCTACAGCCGACCCTTGTTTCGTGCTTTCACGACTCTTCGGGTTCTTAAGCTGGACCGCCACATGCATGACATGCCGTTTCCAGGCAAATGTATTGAGGCCATGCCTGCTGTCAGGAGCGCTATATTGGGGCCTTTGGCACCTTCAAGAGCATCCTGTACCAAAGCAGGCTTGTGGGTTGCACGTCTTCGTTCACCCAAGAAGAGCAAAGCGGATGCAAGTTGTAAGCAGGGCCGTCCTCTTCGTGACGGGGGGTGCTGCTGCAGTTCTCTGGGTGCGGACTGTGGAGTGGGAGCAGTCCAAGAGCTCGGTGACGCAACGAGTTTTTCTGGCAGGTCATCTTCAGCACCTTGATGTACTATGCAGAGCGGTACAATCCAGATCCTGAAATGGCCGGCATCTGATACATGCCACGTCATAGCATGCGTGGCACCAAAGAACCACAGAAGATGCCGACAGCCATTGTGGCATCACTGGAGATGCTCCAGGCTGAGCACTATTCAAGTGTGGCCACTTCCATGCGACTCTCTCAGAGTTGTGGCGACGCCTGCTCCGCTGCATGCCAAACGCTTGCCCTTCTATGTCATCTGATATAACTTACATCTGCTTGCCTCAGCAAGGTGGGTGACGCTGCTGAACCTTTCAGGGGAAGCACCGCTTTGCGAGTACACGACGGTCTCTGCCCCAACATCACTCTCGCCTGCCATGCTGTCATGGAGCAGCTGCTCAGGTTGGGAAGTTCATCTCTGCACTCATGGGTGCCCCGGCAGAAGCTAGACAAGAGTAGCAGCTAGACTCAGCTAGACATGCGTGCGGCATGCGTGCCAGCAGCAGGACTGATTGGCGTCGGTTTCGTCACCATCCCAATGGGACTGCTCGGTTCTGGCTTTCAGGATTTCCTGGAGAAGGACCCTACGTGTCGCCTTTGCAACACGTTCGCATTAGTTATGACTGATCCGTCAGGATGACGAGGATGAGGCCCCCGCTGAACCACAAGGTGCATTCCACAAAAAACAAGCTTGTCGGTAGCAGGCTTCACGAGTACCAAGGAGTGAAGCAGCAACCTGAAGAGACTTCCTTTCGTGCAGAGCTCGGGAGAAATGTGTTCAAGCCGCGGTGTAGCATCCTGTGTGGTCTCCAGGCCAGCTGGTGCACAAGTTCTTGCAAGGTTCTGCTTCCAATCAGGCCAGGAAAGGTGCATACTGTTTAGATCCATGTGGAATTGGGATTCCGCCTCACTATATGATTGGAAGGTGGAAGATTTAAACCCTTGGGAAGCTCGTGCCGTTTACTTTGAGCTGTGCATCTTCTTTGGCATTTTCGTGCCTCGGCCGCAACATGTACAAGTGAGCTATCAGGGTGACCACAGGCTGAGAGTGCGTAAGGTTACAGTGCTCGCCGCCATCATGGAGCGCCGTGCAAGCAGGGGTTCAGCTTCGTGTTTCAAGCAGGGGTTCAGCTTCGTGTTTCTGTTTCTGTTTCAGGTTCTTGCAAGATCAGTAAGGAACTCAGCAACGAACTCCTTTATGCATGCTCAACCAGAACGCGTGATGTCCGCTGTGTGCGCGATTCTCGACGCTCGACATCGGCCCATCGGCCGTAAGGCCTTACGGCCCTACGTTTAAAAGGTATTCTTCAGTTACGCGCGTGTTTCGGGACCCGCTGTTGTCAACCTCAAGCTCTAACTCCCTACGTAACTGCAACACCGCTGGCACCACAAGCTGACCCAAGCATAGTCTTGTAGTTTGTCCACCAAAGCTTTCCCCGGAGTGCGTGGCTAGGCGGGTGGCAAAAATCTTTCGGTACTCTGAATCAGTTCTCTGGTCGATTTCTTATTGCAGAAGGAGTGTGGAGGCTGTTTTGGTACCGAATCCTTGCCTGCAGCATGAGGGGCGTGAGAACCGAAGCCTGCTGCCGATGCTCATGATGCTTAGCTAGGCTACGCATAGGTTTCCCATCTGGCCCTACATCGTCTTCAGCACGCTGGGGTGGCCATGGAGGGAGCTGTACATCTTTCCATGCCTTGTCCTACGCGGGCCCGTGACTTGAAACTCAGAATAACTCAGCTATTGGTTTTGTCAATGCATCGTTACAACTGCAGGTTGCGAGTCCTCCCCATTCCTCCCCTCCACCACACACGTCCCTTTGGTAGGAGACAGTGGAGGGCTTTGCGCCGCCCGGATCCCTGAACCGGGATGCCTGGTGCCCAAGCAGTTGGACTGATCTGCACGAGTTGAGGGAACGTTAGTTACTCAAAGCACCACGAAGCGCCCCGAAAGGCATTGAACTTCATTGAGATAACTGCCACCCTCCTTTTCACAGTGGAGTACGGGCTGCGCTATTACACTGCGCCGGAGGCTGGCTTGTGCTCGCGCAGACTTCAGTCGCATCCCATACCCTTGATTTGCCACATTCATGTTGAGGCTACCTACTGGGCAGAGAAGGGTTACGTCCGAACCTCGATGGGCCAATCGAAGTACAGGGTGCCACAGTCTTTCTTGGGGCGTGCTGGCAGGTGAGCGACAATGCTGCCAGATTCGGGTTTGCGATGTCGCTCCCCGCGCTGATAGATCTGACAGCGATTGTGGGAAGCCCAAGCGACTCAGACAGTTGAGCCGGAGCTCTATGAGTCTCCATGTTCGCACATGCCATGCAGGCTCCTTACTATCTTGCTTTGTGCGGGTCTTCTGTGGCAGACCGCTATGACGGTGAACTTCGAGACCTGTCAGCGATTGCACGGCTTCACCCTGTTCCATGTGTGCTGTGCCAATTGGAGCCAGTTGAGGAATGTTGCGTATATTCAGACTGTCCTGAACTCAAGCCTCAGTAGATCTTGAGCGCGTTCTTGCACCTGATGGACCTTTTCCTCAGGTTAACGCTGGACAAGTACATCCCTTCAGTGCTGGAACCCCAGCTGGCCTGCGATGAGTGTCGGATTTCGGGTGCACCTTGTCTGGATGTCATCATTGTGCTCCAGCCGGTGCTGTGACAGCTGTGCCCCGGCTTCTCATTGATCATACGCATCCTAGCTGAGGTCCCTTATTGGTCGAGTCTTCTATAAGAATGCCAAGGACAGCATCAGCTTGAAATGCTTGGGGCACGACGTGAAATCTGCCAGTCGTGTGAAGGAGTTTCAGATGGCAGCCTACGCTGCTGCATCGTGGCAGCCTCGGCGATAGACTTGCAACTGCGAAGTGGATGGCGCATGTACAGGGTAATCATGTGATATCATGTGACAAGGCTTTGGCTGATATTCTCCGCGCTTATGTGGCTCACTGAGCGGCACGACCCGACGCAGGCAAAGTGTGGCACGACAGGAGTGACAAACCAGCTCAAGTCAAGACAGGAGAGTGCTGCCAGGTGGACGATCTGACAATGTCACAGCGCTACGGCAGCATGCCAGAAGCAATGCAGGGCCCTCGTGGGCCGTACAATTCTCGTGGCACACAGAACTAACAGAACTCAAGCACATCTTCAGAGTTCCTAGGCCATACACGCTGGTTCACCTCACAGGCGCTTTTCTGGTTTACTTGAGACTATGATAAGTCGCATGTGAATGCATCGCAACAACTGCCAGGGGACTATCCCCTCATAGATTACGACTTCCCCGCCAAGTGCGTTTTGTTTGTTGCCCTGCTCTTTGCAGTCGGGGCCAGTTCCCTAGCATCTGAGATCTTAAGATCGAGCAGTCTCATCATTGGCGCCTGGGTAGCTTTGAGGTCGTAGCTGTTCCGACCGGCCTGCTTGCTTCAGGCTTTTCACAGGACATCCCGGACAAGAGCCTCTAGACGTCAGCATGAACACGCGCCACCTTGCAGGAGCTCACGAAGTACCGCCAGGAACAAAGGCGGCTGAGAGAAGAGGCTTCTTCCGCCATCGAGAAGGCCGGGGTCTCCATGAATTGTACACTTGAGGCAGGCAGCACGCAGTGACATTGGGCAGTCGTTGGTCTGCAAGTGCTCTGCTTGTGTCAAGTTGAGCATCCGTCATGCTGCACTACTCTTGGCGTTGCGCAACGTTAAAACATGTTTAAACGGAGTGCACTTAAACAATAGAAACATCTCCCACAAAGATTTATTCATCGCGAAGACCACCATGTTGCCCCTCGCGTGACCTCAAACTGGAGAAGACGCCAGAAAACGGTTGCGGAGAAGAACGCTCGGGCATAAAAGAGAAAACAGTTGTTTGCTTAGTTGGCACTGGAGTGGGCCAAGCAGCAATTAGACCTGTTGCCTCCCTAGCCCATTTCATCAGCAATCGAAACCTGGCGATGCCGAAGCCCCCTTGTTATGACTGCCTTTGTTTCTTTGTTTTGAGGTTGATGGCCAACCTTCTGCTACTTCAACTGCAGCGTTTCAATCATTGCCTACTGTAGCCTCCCGGAGGGATGCCCTGCAGTGTGGCTAGTATGCTAAAGAACACGAGCACGGCAGATGACACCTCACATGTGAACCCTGACAGCATTGCTTACCCAAAGGATTGCTCCCGTGTCTTACTGCGATCCATTGCCCTTCCGTGCGGTAGAACCGATGCAGAACAGACAGAAGTTGGGGAGCTGCATCTTTGGAGCGCGCTTCAGCGCAACATGACCGCGCAATCTTTGCAAGCTCCAGGCGCTACGAACATACATTCGAAGACGTCGCCTTCGAAAGGCCGCAAAACAGATCCAGGCTCGGGGCAGAGCCTTGTTGGAGCGATTGCTCATCACACCCTCCTGCGCTCCTCGAGAAGCCTGCAAGGCGCAGCAATCCGTGTTGAAAGAGCTCCGAGGCAAAGTTTCCAAGGAGCATCGCACGTCCGTTTCTGCCATCGGGTTTGTGCCCAAGTGCCCCCAAAAGGACAACCCCTACAAGCTGAGCATGGTCCGGTTCCTTGAGCAAAAGACGACATTCGGCCGGGTGTTCAAGAAGGCACTTAAATGGTTGATTGCCTGTCCCTCCGGCTAGCGCATTGCGCGTCCTTCCATCACTCTAGGTGATGCTCCTACTCATTATTTTGAACGTTCTGGCTGTGATTGGCGAGAGCATGAACTGGGTGAAGAAGGCCATGCACCATCAAGAAAGGTAGCTTGCATCTGAGTGGTTCTGTCCATGCACGTTCCCTGCTGGGAGGCAATAGGGAGCAATGCCCTCAATGCTTTCGAGCTCGTCAGTGTGCTTGCATTCACCTTCGAGTACTCAGCCAACGTGTGGAGCGCACCGGCCAACAGGAGGCACCCTCTGTTGTCATTATTATTATTGTTATTGTTATTCTGATTCTTCTTCTTTATTATAACATCTTTCTTTATCATTTGATATAATATGATATTATAATATATTATGTTGTATTGTATTATATTATATCATCTTATATTATTATATTTTTTATTTTATATCATTTTAGATTATTTCGTTTTATATGATTATATATTATACTACATTACATTATATATTATATGATATATGCATGTATATATATACACATATACATATATACATATATACATATATACATATATACATATATACATATATACATATATACATATATACATGCATACATACATACATACATATCTGTATATATATATATATACATATATATATACATATATATTTGTCATGTGAGCTAAGAAGCCCACACCTGCTGACCTGCTCGGTTCCGACGTAGTTAGGCAGAAGCTTGGGTCAATCGCTGCAAGACTAAGTCAGCTCTCGCCAGTTCGCGATAATTTGATCTGTTCTACGCACGGTATGTGTCAAAAGTCCGTGCTGTTTCATGCAGGGGCAGGGGCTCTGGATACGTACTTGCATGCGGCCAACTGGCCCAGGCATTGTCGAACGGCGTATCCCAAGCAGTAGTCGTTAGGGCGTGCGGCCTCATCCTGTACGATATCTCACAGGCTGCACCCACACCCAAAGCCAAAGCCCTGCATCAAATTTGTCCGTTTCGGGGCTCTCCTGGACACTATGCCCATCTCATTTCGTAAAAGTGTATCGGCGCATCGGTCCGGAGCTTTCACGATGCTGCACACGATCAACTGGAGCGGCAGGCCATATCGCGTAGGGGCACTCTTCCGCTTCTAGACAAATTCTTCAGATACCGCCTGCGGTCGCAGCATGCACACCGTCAGCGTAAATCGGATGTCGACTGTCCACCTCCCATGTTGCCCATCTCGGCAGCAGAGAAAACGAGATCGCCCTCTCGGGTTACAGTCGCTTCCCAGGGCCTTGCAGGGTGGGCCGAACTCTTTGTCACCTCACATCGGGTTCATGTTAAGAAGTTTATCACTGATGAGTCCTGCGCCCGTAGGGCATTGGACTCGGTGGATTGTGCTGGGAGAACTCCACACAGCTTGCGGTCGCTGCACGCGCGCCCTTTGTCCATGTCCATTTCGACCAACGATGCGTGAATGAGCAATTCCTCAACATGCGATGGTACTGTCCGCAAAGATCCGCGCACAAGCACGCCCGATACCGGGGTAGAAAAGGCAAAATGCGCATCAACGAACACGCATGACAAATGAAGACGTGTAAGTTGAAAAGTTAACTACACGCATGTGCGCACGCAATGTTTTCATGTGTAAGTGCTTAGGCAATGAAGCGCACGCGGACAAGATGTATTGTGTGATATGCGAAGGAAGCCGAGACAAATCCCGGCACGCTCATGTGCATGTACCAGGAATCGCTCGTGTTCCGCAACCAAACGAAGCGAGGGAGCAGATTGCATTCGGGTCCGGACCATCTGCAGTGACCGCGCTCATGAGAGGCCTAGGCAGCACGCGAACCTTGCACACGTTCTTCTGTCCGTCTGTCATCCAACCAGATTCGGTCGAATCTGGCAGATTTGTTGCAGTTTTGCGGCGCTTGCAGGTACATGTTCTGCCGTTGTGGCCTGAGCTTAGAGTAGAGAAACTTCTTGAACGCATGCGGACGAGAATGACATGCAAGCCTTCTCGTGTGTGGGCGTCTTACCCAGGCAGAAATTACATATTCTCGTTCTTCGGCCTTGTCGATCTCGTGACTGTTGCACCGTTCTGGATACAGATTCTCTGCTGCATGTCGGACCGGCCGGTAGACTCCCCCGACTCAGCTGCGCAAAAATTTGTCGATCTACTCAGGACGGCGATGTGGCTGAGCGGGCTGCAGGCAATGGCTTTTGCGAAGCGGTGATGTGTCTTCGATGCTACCTGCCACCCTGCAGTTCAATGCTTTCATCTTCCGGATTGCACGGCTGCTTCGAATTCTTCAGCTCGAAGATTTCGTGGAGAGCTTCACGCTGCTGGATGATGCCTGGCGTGCTTGCAGAGAAACGATGGTTGCGACCGGGTCTGCCGCTGAAAGACTTGTGACGGGAATGGAAGTCAGATGAGTCAGGCATGAGAAGAAGTTCTTGTTTTAGAACCGAGGTTTATGGCCTTGCTCGTTTGGATATGTGGGGCGGTCCTTTTCTATGAATTTGAACAGGCACGCGCCCCAGGTGGGCGAGAATGCACGCAGATGCACGCAGAACACCTCGCCTTACGTCATACAGCCGCAGTATGGCTGCTCTAGATCAGATATTTGCGATGCAATCTTTATGCCTCCAGCTTGAAGTTTGCCGCCGGCAAGCACAAACGGACACAGCTTTGTCGAAGAGTGAACTTAAACGTTCTAGAGCACTCAACGCAAACCCTCCAAAGCAGGCTTTGCTTGTGATTCTCTGCATCATCGAAGGTAGCTGCTCTTGCTGATTCTGTCTGGGCATTGACTTGGCATCCTCATCAAGTTGCCTGCCTGAGGATAATCCAGCCATGGATGGCGCTTTCAAGGACACGTTCGAAGCGCACTCTGCACTCTGCAGTGGCTTGTGTGGCAGCTTGTGAAGGATCTGCCCTCCAGCATGTGCGAACCCTGGCGTCTTGCTTCGTGCGGGCATTTGTTGCCGGGAAGGTTGAGCAGTGTTGCCAGCGTCGGAGGTATTTCACGATCATCTTCCTGGGCGGCGAATGGGCAATGATTGATTTTACGACAGGCGCACAACTCTAATGATGAGAAGCGAGGCTCACATTCAAGTTGGAACTTGCTCAGGTGGAAAAGTCGTCTGTGTGGTGTACTGCGCACCTTGGCATTGATTACGACAAAATTGCCCACGAGTCCAACAAACTGTAGCTGTTTTGCTAGCATTTTGCTCCGCAGCGTTGCTACGCGTGTTCCTATGAACAGCGCGATCTCACACAGAATAATGAGCGAAGTTCGTGTTTGTGTTTACTTCGCGCATCCCTGCCCTCAAACAAAAACCAATTTGTCCAGCCATGAGTCATGAATAGTTGACCTACGCCGGACTGCGCTGTCGCTCTCAGTCGGAGATTTCAAGCCTCCACACTTAAAGGTGATTGTAGGGTTCTCTTAATTTTAACGCTACGCGACCCGCCTCGGCCCGGCCCAGCGCATCCGCGTGAGCATGGTGATTCCGCAGCGCCCAAGTCGCTGGACCCCAAGCAATAAGGGCTGGGTTGAGGGTTGAGGGTTGAGGGTTCCGGGTTTATGGTTTATGGTTTATGGTTTGGGGTTTGGGGTTGAGGGTTAGTTTAGGGCTCAAGGTTCACGCTTTGGGGTTGAGGGTTTTTTTGGGTTTAGGGTTCGGCTTGGAGTGATCGTAGGGTTGAAGGCGACTCTTTGGCAGGGTGGGCGGGAGGGGGGAGGTGGGGTGGGGGGTGGGGTGGAGGGGGAGGGGGGGGGGGGTGTGGGGGGGGGGTAGGGGGGGGGGGGGGGGGGGGGGGGGGGGGGGGGGGGGGGGGGGGGGGGGTCGTTGCGAATTCCGGTTTAGGGGAGGATTTGGAGGGGTGCCTGTTCTGACAACCTTTACACCTCCGTCCCCAAGACCTTGGGCAGATTTGTGGCCGTGCTCACACCAGGGGGTACAGGGGGGGCTAGAGGGGGGGGCTAGGGGGGGGGGGTAGGGGGGGGGTGGGGGGGGGGGGTGGGGGGGGGGTAGGGGGGGGGGGTAGGGGAGGGGGGTAGGGGGGGGTGGGGGGGGGGGGTTAGGGGGTGGGGCGGGAAAACGGGGGGCGCCCTGCTGGGATGGGCTGCAACTGCCTCTGGTCCTGGCGAGACATCCGCTTGCGGACCCTCCTCTCCTAGGGGGGGTACCCATTTGAAGCAAAAAAAGGGGGCCGAAAAGTGGTTTTGGGCTTGGGGGGAGGATTTGGAGGGGGGTGCCTGTTCTGACAACCTATACACCTTCGGCCCGAGGCCTCGGCGGATATGGTCGCAGAGCGTTTGTGCGAGCAAACGGCCCTCCACGAAACTTGTTCAAGATAGTGCAGGGAAGTGAGCAGTTGGTCCTCAATCCACTGTTCACCTCTTCCTGGCCCTAGCCGGTACTTGTTTGGGCTGGTCCTTTGGCCAACAGATGTGGGACTTGCCTGAAGCTGACCCTGGTGTGTTCGGCACATTTTGCATGTTAGCTTCGCAGAGGGTGTTGAGACCAGTGGAGTTGCTTGCAGAGTGGCAGATTCAGTTCGTCAGCAGGTGGAGCTCCAAGCGTTTTCTTCCAATCGTTAGCCACATGCGCGAACGAATTTTCCAGTTTTTTGCTCGCCGTGTGCAAGAGTGGGAGTCCAAAATCCCAAAAAAAAAAGGCTCATAAGTCCGGTTGGGTGCTGGGAGACCACCCCGAAAGTGGAAGTGGTACACCCTCGATCGGCTGGTGATAGGTGTATTCCGTTGCGGAAAAGTCTGGTTACAGTAGCCTCTTTGAGCCAGGGAGCGATGCCCTCAAGAAGTTGGACCGATGCGTCCCATCGTTATGCCATATGATGGCTTCTGATGACTTGGCGCACGGTTCATGACATGGCAGTCCACTTGTCACAAAGACTGGAACCTAGAGCCTCGCCTGTCTACGCTAGTTGTGAGAGTCGAACAGCCTTACAAACCGCAGATTCCGGAGTAGGACAAACAAAAGCCGAAGGGCGAAAAATGCTCAGCGTGGCGATGCAAGACGGCTTTTTCTCGTCTTTGCCAAGGGGGCTTGTGTGCATTGTACGCATGCTTTCTGTGACCATCTCTTGTGGCATGACGCTATTGGCCATGAGGCCTTCTTGCATGAGCGTGCAAGAGTGCAGAATCTGAGGTTGTCGGCATTGGGCTGCTTGGCACGTCTCGTCTGGGTCATGTGGGATGTATACAGTACGAATGCGCTGGGTTCCGTGCCACAGGCTTTATGGCATACCGATCGGTGCCGTTTTCGAAGCGTTCAGCGACGTCCTCGCAGCTTTGCGCTCAATGCCACGAGGCAAATGCAGTCAGTGCTAAGCCATCACTCTTGCACTGGGACGAAGGATCAGCAGGAGCAGCGGGAAGAAGAAGACGAAGAAAGTCGAGAAAGCTCGGCGGTCGCGTGAGTCGTGGAAGCGAGAAGTTTCCATGCATTGGCCAAAGGGCCGGGAGTTCAAAGATAGCTCTTTGTTACAAATTGATTTTCAACCTCCTCACCTCAAACGACGCTGGGGACGGTCTGGCCACTATCTCAACCACGTGACGAGTTCTAGGGTTAGGACACATTCTGCTTGCCACACTTCCCTGCCTCAGCTAGGAGCCATCAGTTTGTAAGCCAGAGATTGATTTAGTTTTCACCGCCAAGCACCAATAAAAGGCAGCAACCACTTTGAGTTCTCGTACGTTCGTGCGCTGCTGCTTGGAGCGAGCCCGCTTTCTTGCAGGAACCAGCTTGCCAAGATCTGCGTCTTCGATTGCAGAAAGCTGATCAGGAGGCAGGCCGCTGCAAAGCCCGAACGTATGGAACTGGAAGGAAAGATGCGAGATTGACGAAGCTGACAGAACATCTTAGCTCAGGCTCGGCTGGCCAGAGAGCGGGAGCTGCATCCTTAGTCAGCTCACATTGTTCAGCCTGAACACTGACCCAGTGGCTTCCCAATCGATGTGTCCCAAGTCCAGGAAAAGACCTAAACAGCATTGATTCGAGAGCCGGCGCAAGATGCATCAGGGCTGGAATGTTGTGGTGGAATCAAGCTTGGGGAAACGCCGTTAACCATGTCACTTCGGCCGAGAAGCGAGGGCCAGGTATTGCAATCGCTCTGTCGTGCCCCGTCCCCGAAAGTATACTTCTAGCAACCAAGGCTGCGTAACATTGACCAGATCACTCGCTGGGACTCGTCCAAGCTGGTGTCACTTCATTTTCAGTTTGGATTCGGCTTGGCTGCATTCCGCCATGTAACGCTCGCGCTGCGTGGAGGACAGCAAACGCCTCCACTGCGAGGAGGCACTGGCTTGTGCACCACGGCGCCCGAAGTCCCACGCAGCTTGCAGCTGGTGTAGCCCGTCTCTTGAAAAGAGGCCAGTGAAGGGGCAGCGAGCTTGGCAGAGAATGGCGGAGAATGTTGGCTGGGTGGAGCTGATACGGGAAAGCCAGTGGAAAGCCTGATTCAAGACTCGTGGAAATCCGAGGTGGAGCTGTTGCGCTTGTCCATGGACAACCTGCAGGCACAGTGGCATCCAGCCTTTCCTGGTGCTCAAACGCTCGCATGCGTTGTGAAGGCCGAGTTGAAGCGGCTGGAACATGAAGCCCGGGTCTGTCGTTGATTCTTGTGAGCCTGCAAAAACCTACTAGCATCAAAGAATCTTGGGGATTCTCTGTGAATCGACCCGGCCTCGGTCACTTTCTGAGGCTCAGCCAGGGCGCTCCTGGCTTTGTAGTCTTCGTGAGAGGCAGACGGCCAGTCAGGACCAGTACAACTTGCACCTGAAGGGGGTTTGGATCTAGGCAGTGTCAACATCTTAGGGCTCTGTCTTGATATACCCTGAATTGGATCTACAAGGAGTTAAGGACCCCCCCCCCCCCCAACAGGAGCCATAGCTCAGGCTCAGATCCTCCCTCCCTCCCCTGACGCCTTCTGAAACTCTGAGCACGATCAGGAGAATGCAAGACTCAGTGCATCTCGCCTGACGGCGTTGAAGGCCCCTGCTGCGGTTGGGGTTTCGTTTTTTCAACATACATAAATTTTCGTCCCAGTCCCTGTCCCTGTCTCCGTCTCGGTCTCTGTCTCTGTCTCTCTCTCTCTCTCTCTCTTCCGCTCTTCTCCCCCTCGCTAATCGCAATCTGGCGCACGCATCGCACAAGGCTCAGTATCCGCAGCGAGCCCGTGCCTTGATGGACTCAGCCAGTTTTCCCCCTATGTGCTTGCACTGGCCACCAAGATCGCGGAGCTGAAAGCATCGCAGGCCCTGTGCTCTCCAGTTTGAGGGTTGCTGCACTAGAGAAGCAGCTTCATGCGCTCCATCATTGGATTCAGAATGCACGCCTGCTTTCAAACTCGGAGAGCGACGGAGGTCGTCATGCTAGCCCTGCTATATCATGTTCACCCAACGTCGCAGCATTGCACACACACACACACACACCCGATGCACTTTTCCCGGCACAAGGTAGACCTTGCAACTGCAGTAGGTGAGTCAGCTGCGTGTCAAGTTGGCTAATGCGATCGCACTCTCTGGAAGATCGCAGAAACTCCATGCATTGCAAACCCTGAAGATCTGTGCACATGGCCTCGTACCGACGCAGCATGGCCAGGTGCAGGAAATGACTGACCTGCGGAGTTCGCAGGCGGAGGCAAAATTGCAGTGAAGCCTTTGAAGCGACATACATCTTCAGTGCGTTGTCCTGATGTGCCGTCAGGAGCTCTTGAAGCTGGAAATGGACTGGACAACGCAGGCGGCGCAGAGTACTAGCTGTAGCTGTCGCTAGCTATCGGACGATCCGCAGGGACGACTTACAAGCTTTGAAGACAAATGGACGACGACTATGGTCATCACTTGTCGCCGGCCCAAAACAAGACGTTTGCAAGCAAGCGCTTTGCCACAAAATGTCAACTGACACCTAGAGCCTTCGAGTCGAAGCTTTGTGGAACTGCAAAATGTAGGTATTGCAAACGTCTCCACTTCATCCGCATCTAAGAATGCACAGTTTTGGCTTGTTCTGTATGCAGCAACATGGTCCCGATGCCCGTTTGGCCGTGGCAATTCTGATCTCGGTGATGCACCTCGGTGACATGCGTGTAGGGCTTCATTGTGGAGAAGATGACCATAATCGCAGCGGTGCTTTGCATTGGGGCCAGACTCTGCTATGGAGCTAAGCTTCTTGTCTGCATGCATTCGCTTCAGCCGGTCTGCGTGGGTACATATGCTTAGTCAAGGCGTTGGGAAGTGGTGTGTCCCAGAGGAGACTTCACATCTTCTAGCGCCACATCGGAAAACTCTCGTTGGGGGTTTAAGGCTGGGGCCTGGCAATTCGGTCGGTTCAGGGGTCTGAAAGGCCGCTGCCGGCGGCACAAGACGACTTCTTCGACTTGCTTCCGATCGAGTACCCATTCCCTGCACCGGAGGTTGATGTTGACCCAGTGGCAGGACGCCTTCTGGCAGCATGCCGAAGTGTCCAGGATCTCGCGTTGCTGGCAATAGCCGCATCCCAGCTGCACAGTTTCAACGTAAGGCCAGACGGTTCTTATGATCTGACAGTGCCACAGTTCGACATGGACCTACAAGATGAAGAAGTGTCCGCACTGCTGGGCACTTGTCTGCACCTCTTCGAGCGCTACGCCTGGCTGGCTGCAGTAAACCTCGAGGCGAAGCTTTGGTGTGTAGGAATATGCCCAGCCCTCCCACAAGCAGTTCTTAGAAGATCCGATGCCTTCTGCCACGCTGAAGCTTTGTGTGATGATCACGACGACAAAGATCGTCTCGAGATTGCTGAGGTTGCTGCCCGGTCATCTGCGCGTATGTGTCACGTTGTGACTGGGTTCTGCAAGTCTTTGAAAGAGCCTGCAGCTGGAGTAGCCAGTCTGTCCAGCTCCGTCAAAAGAGCCGCCGACGAAATCCACATATTTCTTGATCATGCTTTTCACAGTCTTTCGTTCTTGCCAAGGGGGCTGCTTGCCGTGCAGCCCTTCGGGCAGATACTGGAGCACAGCTCCCAAACATTTCTGCACGTTCCAGTAGCGGGCTTGCGCTGGAACGTGCTTCTGCACCTTCTGTCAAGTTTCAGCACCGAAGATCGTTCCCGAGGACTTCGTGTAGCTGAAATCGGTGTTGAGAAAGGGATGACCGCAACCTTTCTTCTGAAGCACGATCAAGCGATCACGGACTATTATGCGGTGGACCCCTGGCATGTCCCAGGCAAGTCCCAAGAAAGCAACGACGTACTGCAGTCCTACTATGACAATCTCGAGGCCTGGTCTGCGGCTGAGCCATCTTTCCAGCGCAACGGCCGCAGGGCCGTCCACATCTTGCGACACGGCTCGGAGGAAGCAGCTGGCCAACTTGGCGTTGACTACTTTGATATGGTCTTTATTGATGCGGAGCATACCTTTGAAGCTGTTCGCAGAGATATTCAGGTATGGAAGCGTCGCGTGAGACCAGGAGGTATCTTAGCTGGGCACGACTTCTCCCTCTTCCACCCTGGGGTCTCCTTGGCTGTTCTTGTTGAGTGCGGAGCGATGAGCGATGACACTGGTCGCTTCCCGCTGCAGTCGGAGCAGGGCAAACCCATCATCCATCTTTCTGCAGACTCTGTCTGGTGGGTCCGGCGGATGTAGGAGTCTCTCAGATCAGTGTCGCTCTGCAAGCTTCGTGGGGTCCAGCCAGAAGTCGACGACACCCGCTCCGCGCAGCATGCCGCAATCTCTCTCGACCACGGCGAGCGACCATTCGGCCTGCACCAGGGCACCGACCACTTGCAGAAATGGTTCATCGCGCCAAAGAAGCCGGCATGAGCATGCCGCAAAAACGTTTAAGTATAAGCCATTCTGCAAGCTGAAAAAACCAAAATTGTTCAGGGCGTTCAAGGGCAGACCTTGCCAGAGGAGCACCTCTTTTTTGGGGGGCGTTTTGCAGGTGTCAGACATGAAGTCGCTCCACTCTGAGGATGTCCGCAGCAGGGCACCTACTCGGACCTGCTGTCTATTCAGGGGCGAGCGTTCTTTATTGTTCTTCATTCCTTTGTAAAAGGGGCAGCATGGCCTTGACTGTGCCACAGGCTTCAAGCAGAGCTTGGAGGAGACGACGCGGCGTTCCCAGAGGCTTCGGATGAACATGGTTTTTATGTTTTTATGTCATGTTTGCCGAGGAGTAGCCAGTATCAGCTGCCAAGTCGGTACGTCTGTAAGATCTGTCACAGGATGAGCCGCGAACGGGATGATGCTCGTGAGCAAGCTCTGACAAGACAGCGGGAGGTCCGGAGTAGAACGCCCCACAGGACTGATGTCTTGGCATTGAAGTGTTCTTGGTTGCAGGGATCACGCCTTCAGCAGCAATGCGCGTGACTTTACTGGCGGCGTCGTGTGCGGGATACTGCGATGCGCTAGAACATGGAAAGCACCAAGGTGCAGATGCTCGACACGAGGCTCGGTCCCCGGCAGGTGAAGAAATGACTTGCAACTTCTCATTAAGTACCGCTCTTCTCTGGGTGCTTCCCCGCAGCATCCCATTTCTCAGCCCTTGAAGATACACGCAAAACAGGTGTTTGTTGTATGTATCTATGTATGTATGTATCTATCTATCTATCTATGTATATATAGATATAGATATAGATATTATAGATATAGATATAGCTAATAGATATAGATATAGAAACTCATACTTTTTCAATTCAATACTGGTGTTGTATGTGTGTGTGTGTGTGTGTGTGCAAGCTCAAAGCCCCATTACACCAAACATCGGAGCAAGCCGCATGAAAGGCTTTTGAAGTCAAGCTAGGTGCAGGGGGTCCCCTCCAGTCACTGTTGGGGGGGGGGGGGGTTTTCACAAAGAGCCTAACAGTGTGGTGCTGAAAACGTACCTGCAAATTCGAGCGTGCCTGGGCTTGGCACGGCAGCTGGCAAACGGGCGTGTGCTTTGGCTCCGTGCGTCACGATGGCTCTGCCTTCCCCCTACATTGTTACATGTGTAGGGAGATGCCGACGTGTATGTGTGTGTGTGTGTGTGTGTGTGTGTTTTGCGGGCGTTTTTTTCTTTTCATGCGTGTCTGCTTTCAAAGTCGATGCCTCCAAGACTAACCTTTGACTTCGGTGTGAGCTCACGACCACCCGCTTCCGAAGAGGTCCGGAAGTTTCTGGGTTATTGGCCAGAAGACCTCTCGTATTGAGGAAGATAGAAATTTAAGCCCAGCCCCATCGTGCTTTGCAAGAGCTGCGTGCTACCGAGGTGCTGGAGCTCTCGGCCCAGATTCGCCTCATGCACCCTGTGAGACCCCGAGATGGTGTCCGCCCGCATCTGCGCAGTTCAGTGGCATCAAACATCGAAAGTTGGATCAAAAAGAGCTGCTGAGGCTGCCATACAGGGGCAAGGCATGAGTAGGTCCCTGTCAGTCTGCCACCCAGGATTGAGTTGCTGATGGAACTTCAACATGTGAATGAAGCACAGGGAAAGCATGCACACCCGGTTCTGATCAGGCATCTTTTCTGGACTCTCCAATCCTGTCCATCAAGGCCCTCCGGATCATAGAAGAGAAGGGGGTTCCTCAATCTGCATCGTGGCGAGGACGCCCAATGTACGGATGCGGAGATGCTCGACCTGAGGCATTCTCAGGGGTGTGCATGAACCTTTTGACATGAGAAGTGTGGTCGTTACAAAGCGCTCTCAGTGGAGCCTGGTGCTAGAGCTATGAGCCTAAATTTGAGCTGTAGACGCGCGATCAGATCATGCATGGCAATACATGTGTCTCCATCACTGCCGATGCGTGCCGCAACAAGCGATGTTGGATTTGGCCAGCATCCTGAGCTACGCAGGCAAAGATGCAAAGAACTGGAGCGACAGTGTACCAGGCGGTGCCTTCGAAAGATGCCGCAGCTGCTTGACCGCTGAGTTTTGCAGGATGCATAGCCTGCTGGAGAGAGGACAAGAGGTTCAACACTTCATCACATTCACTGGTTGTCTGTGCCCCCGGTTTCTGCACGACTGCTTCGGGACGTGGTGCTATGACAGGCTTGCGAAAGGTGGCGGCGCCAAGGGATCAGTCAGGATCTCAGATTGCTTGCTCGGACAGCTTGCAGGAGAAATCCAGGTCAGCACTTGCAAGGTCGGTTTGCCCACCTGAGTCATAGAAATGCTAGCCTTTTCGTTGCGACCGAGTTCTAAGCTTGAAGTGGCCAAACACCGAATTAATTGAGTCTTCTCCAGCATTTTCTTCTTCTCTCTTAGGGTGCAGGGGGTGTTGTCTGGCGAGAAACAAAGGGCGCCTCTTACCGTTGCGGTCACCGTCCCTACTCAAGGTGCAGCTTCTGTCGGAGACAGTGCCGATGACGGTGGGCGACTGGAGCCCTTTGCGCCGGAGCCTTGCAGCCGACGTTGATATCATTGTTCATGTGGAAGTGCGCTGCGCGCGGAGCTCTAGTTAGACTCTAGCGGGCCAAGGCTTGGACCACAGGAACTTGGACGAATACCAGCCAGGACGTGGGGCACTGCACCTCGACAGCGTTGCGTTGCAGAGATTCGGCTGTCGTGCGCTGTCGGCCAGGACTGAAGGTCCGGCCGCGCTGGTGTGGGCCCAGAAAATCTCAAAGAACTGCTTCCGTGATGCGGCACATTTCTGTGATCACATGGTCATTCAATTCCGACGGCAGCATTTCAGATGCTCAGAAGCGGCATCTGAGCACATCCGGTGCAGTGTTGACATGCTGCGCTTGCACCCAAGAGTTGGTGACATTCCAGAGACACTAGCCAGAGTCAAAAAAAGGTTGTCATGGGCACATAGCAGCACACGCCGTTTCTGCGATTTGACCACACACGGGGTTTTCCGGCTGCCATGCCAACCGCAGAGACTCGCTCTCTTTGGCCAGCTGGAGCCCCGCGCTTAGTGCCCCTCCTTGAAGAACACTCCCTGTGCCTGAGCCAAGTGATGTGACTGAGGTGGTGCCGCTAGTTGGTGCATCATCCTCAGCAGTACAGCTTTTGCGTCATCAAAGGCTTGACTTTCTAAATGGTGCCCTGCGGGACAAGCCAGCCGCGTCCATTCCCAAAAGACATTCAGCCAAAGGCCGCACAGTTCGTGTATTGCTCTGCTGGAGAGTTTTGAGAAGTTTGAGATACCTGGAAACTCCTGAGCATCAGTAGGCCACGTTACGTGGAATCAGCCCAGCCTCAACCATCCTCAACCTCTGGACTGTTGATTTGTGCTTGCTCCTGTTCAGAAACCCATGCTGAGGGTGGGCGAAGGTAGATAATGATATATATATATATGTTTTTTGTTTTATGTATATATATATATATATATGTATATTTTATATGTATTGATAAAAGCGCGCGGGATTGTGGCTGCGGGGCTCGGACGGACAATGTGGGCGGACAACTATTTGACAATCAGGCCGACGCGGAAGAGGACCGAATCGAGTTGGAGGCTGTTGACAATTGCGGTGCTTCGCATCATATTCCAGGACTTCACAACTCAAAACATTGTCTTACGCGCATCTCCCGGTGAGGCATGGTGCCGACGGTTTTTCGAAGAGCGACAAACCCAGCCATTGGGGATGCCATGCTTCGGGTCTTATAGCTTTCAATGCCGAGTTCACATTGAGAGTGGGAAGGTGTGAAGCCAGCGCAGCCGGATCTGAATACGGAGCGCCACAAGCTCAACAGCTCAACAGCTTCCACTGTTTGCACACGCAGTATACATCAGAGTAGTCCCATCCTGTGGGATAGTCTGCTCCTGTGTTAGTTTAGTGGCTTGTACCAGTCCTGTTCTGCTTGTCATTCTCTCATCGCTGAATTAGGTCAGACGCCGAGTCGCTGTTGGCGACCTCGCCGGAATCCAGAGCACACAGCTGTATAATGCTGTATACATTATGATACATTGTTATCATATGCTGACGAGGCCGTCAGCGACAAAAGTCGAGCACAATGGCGGCTGCCGTGCTTGCCCAAGTCATGGAGCACAGCCAACTGCCAGAGTTGATTCCACACCAGATGTTGCAAGGCCCGTGGAAGAGATGGAAATCAGCAGCTGTTGCAGCAACGCTACTCATGGTCGTTTGCCAAGGGCGGCTGCGAAGTTCGAACATGCGCATCATCTTCAGGGCTCAGGGGGTGTTGAGGATTTTGCGGAGATTAGGTCGCCCTGCTGGTGGCCTGGATGGTATGGAGACAAGGAGGTGGGGCACCAGTTCTCATGTGCGCTTGACTTCACTGACAGTGAACATCGGTGTCGAAGGCTCATCGAAGCAGCTTGCTGAGGCAGGGCTTGATCGTGGGAGGGCTTTTTGGCTCCCCTCTAGGTCTGAAGTTCTGCCGTGATGTGAGGCAAGTGGGCAAAGCCATGCAAACTTGCACTTGACGGACTTCTTCGATGCCCGTTGGCCTGGTGCTGAGATGCATGCATCAAAACTTCAACAACTCACCAGCCAATAAGGTTCTTGCCAAAGTGGCAAGATGACCCAGATGAAACGACGACACCGGAAGAGATGGCAACCGCTCCAAGAACAAGAGCTGACACCATGGCATCAGCGGCGGCGCTTCCTGAGCTCCGGCCTAGTGCCAGCGAAATACGCACGAAGAGGCCGAGAACTGCCGCTGCAACCACAACGACCACAACGACCACAACGACCACGACTTCTTTCAACCCGTGCTACCAGCCGTATGGTGGCCGGCTTCTTGGGAATGCCATGGGGTGTAGTTACATGCGTAGTTGCTAGGGTTTTTTTCGATTTCATTTGAGCGTCAAGGCGATTTTCCAGCGGTGCCACCGGCTGATGAGTACGCGACAGCCTTAGAGCTTGAGAGCTTGACAAGGGATCCTTTGCCACCCCGTCGTCCCAAACCAATTCCTGTTGGGAAGGTCAACCACTATGACCCACACAATCCTTTGAGGAAACTGCTGCGGGGGTACCGGGAGTTGGCTGCTAGCCTTCCATGGCACTTAGAGTGGAGTTGGTGGAAGTTGTTCATCTCTGGAAGGATCGCCGCGGATTCCCTCAGAAGCAACAACTACTTCATAGTCATCGGTGATTGGGGCAAGGCCTTGGACGCTGGTGGGCCAAGTGCTCAGAGGATGCCCCAACGCGAAGGGTTTCTCTCGACCTCACATTACTCACGGACGTGAAGAAGTGTGTGTGTGTGTGTGTGTCTTTTGGCCACGATTAGGCCTGGCAGTTGCCAGCTGAAAGTTGCAGACCTCCTGAAGCGCCTGATCCTTGGGGGATCCACAAACTATGCCTACTAAGTAGCAAGGATCTCCGAAGCAGTTTTGTGAGCCGGGTGAGAGAGTGTGGGAGCAGAGGCTATGTCTCTGCACAACGACAGGCCGGTCGTAGCTCATTGCAGTAAGCCATGTCTCCTTATTCCTCAGTGTGCAGTGTGTGCAACCCGCAGGCCGGAAAAACGCTGCTGTTCATTGCGTCAGCAGCAGACTTAGCAAGGGTGAGCTCATCCGAGCTGAAACTTTAGATGCATAGCTCTGGCTGACTCTTGCTGTTCGTTTCGAATTTTGAAGCTTGCATTGTCTCCGCACTCCTTAAGTCAGCGTGGACAGCGGCTGTAGTTTTGATATGGTTTGACTGCATAAGGTGGGCGACAATTTCTACTGGACTGGTGTCATGCCGGAGGCATTCTGTGGCACATCCCGGCACATCGTGGGCCGGGAGAAATGGGGGTTTACGAAACTAAGGGAGAGAGAGAAACCTCAAATAGCAGGATTCTCCCAAAATAAGGGCCCCAATAAGGAACCCCCCTCATTTCGGACGCCCCCAAAACCTGAATTCTCCAGGCATGGAGAATTTCGTGGGACGAGCCGAGAGCTGAGAGAAGCCGAAGGGCGAGGTTGCCGACCTCGGGCGCCGAAAGAGCCTAGCCTACCCAGAGACTCCAATACTCCTTAATTAAGGAAGATTCCTTAACCCATACAAGGCACCCTTTTATATTAATTTTAACGCTACGCGACCCGCCTCGGCCCGGCCCAGCGCATCCGCGTGAGCATGGTGATTCCGCAGCGCCCAAGTCGCTGGACCCCAAGCAATAAGGGTTGGGTTGAGGGTTGAGGGTTGAGGGTTCCGGGTTTATGGTTTATGGTTTGGGGTTTGGGGTTGAGGGTTAGTTTAGGGCTCAAGGTTCACGCTTTGGGGTTGAGGGTTTTTTTGGGTTCGGGTTCGGCTTGGAGTGATCGTAGGGTTGAGCCAGGCCCCTTAAGGTTTAAGGCGACTCTTCGGCAGGGTGGGGTGGGGGGGGAGGGGGGGGGGTAAGGGGGGGGGGGGAAGAGGGCGGGCGGGGTGAACAACGGCGGGGGGCCCTGCTGGGAGGGGCTTCAACTGCCTCTGGTCCTGGCGAACCGTCCGCTTGCGGACCCCGGTTTCCCAGGGGGGGTTCCCATTTGAGGCCAAAAAAATCCGAAAAAGGGCTTTCGGTGTGGGGGGAGGATTTGGAGGGGGGTGCCTGTTCTGACAACCTATACACCTCCGGCCCGAGGCCTCGGCGGATTAAGGGGGTGTTGGAGTCCCTGCCAAGGCCCTATGGCGTCAATGATGCGTCCTCGCCGCTGTTTCAGGTGCCCGCCCTCGCAAAAGTGTTCTAAAACTCATCGGACGGCACCACGTTAATCCTGCAGCATGCGGTCGTAAGTAGAGCAATCCGCACCATTCTCAGGATGAGCATGTGTACGCCGTAAACGTACGATTTTTGCAAGGCGCTCCCTTCTAAGTAGTGCGGTGCATAGCACACTGTAGCGAGGGGAGGCCATTGCAACAGCAGGTGGGTTCGAGCTGTCTGGGAGTCAAGATCCTGCCCAATTCGTACGTCGCACATGAAGCTTAGACGCAGGGCTTCGTCATTCCCAGGCCCTTCACGTTGAGGGCCGAAGGTCCGTAGGATTCTGGGAAATGGGCGAAAGTAGCTTCTTAAGCCCGGCCAGGTTCCCTGGCTATCGGTCTATGGCAACCATGACTTCGGTAGTCATGATCCCTATGCATTTTGCCCGCATGCCTGGGCCTTAGACCTGCGCCAGACTCAATAGTCCTTCGTCCTACAGCGACTGCGCTGAGGTGCAGCCGAACCATATTCTGGGATTTCAGGCAGTTGTGACTGCAATATTCAATAGTAGGACCAACAGCGCACGTGCTTTGTTTTGCGAAGGCTTACTCGGGCAAGCAGATGAATAGGGACCTGAGAGCATGCACACCTGTGAAATGGCTTGGCCGTGACTTCACCGTCAACTACAGGACCGGAATCCACGCCGTCCAGAATGGACGAGGCAGCAGAAATCACCTTTGCAGTCAAAGTGTAGAATATCGAGAGCTGTTGGGGCGAAGGCCGTTCTGGCTTCCAGATTACAACTATCATTACGAGATCCCAGATGCCGACCTTGAGGCACAAGCCTAAGGCAGCGTGAGGTTGAACATGTGCAAGTGTAGAAGTATGATGCGACCATGCAGCAGTACTGTATGCTTCTTTCTTTGCGCACAGCGTTATTTGCGTGTCCTAAGGTTATTGCTCTTGACACGAATGGAGTTGTCGATGCAAGTGGCACCCTTCTAATGGATGGCGCGATCGGCGGGGATCAGCACTTGGCTCGGCACACTGGCCCTCGTGTGTTGGCATCTGCAGAGATCTGGGCAACCTCCTGCTGGCAGCAAGCAGGGGAGGTCGAAAATGTGCAGATGAGCTTTGCGGAGGCTATGGTAGCATTGTTGCGGAACACACAGCTTTGCGTGACATGGAGTGTTGCGATGGTTTCTGTGGAAGGCCGCAATGTTTCTCAGCAGTTCTTGCGCAAAGTCACAAGAGCACGCAGCCCTGAGTGTACCAGAGTGTACCTCGCTGACCTTTTATGCATCTCTTGGCTGACCCCTCTGAGGCTGGCCACAAATTGGTAAGAGAGCGGGCCAAGAAGAACAAAGCTCTCACCTCAGCCTCCAGCTTTGATGCTTTTTCGCTGCTGTTTGCCCTAGTACCCTTGCGAGGGCCCTCCCCAAAGGCTGGCACAGTTCTGCTGATTCAGCACTATCCGGGTCTGTGCCCACGAGCCATGTTTGAAATCGCTCCGGCCTCGATGTGAAAAGCCGCAGTTTTATTTCGCACAGGATTAGGCCATAATTCTCTGATGCCTTCGCCCGAGGCGTTGCCGCCCGCTCGCAGAGGGAAGGCCCGAATGCCACCTGGTGCGGTCGTGTGAGTGTCTAGAATATGTGTCATGATCAC